>BQNB010133045.1:417-18529 GCA_026074375.1 Tanacetum coccineum
AATAAGGATGCTTTATGCGGATGCTTTAATTGTGACAGAATTAATGTGTCTAGCTCTTAGGATAAAGTCTTGCCTAAGTCTAAGAATGATATGCCTCTTCGAGATAAGTAATCATTGCACTGAATAAACAAACCAACTTCTAATCGGATTAATGATGGCTAATACAGTTTTCTATCATAATGCTCGACCGCTCTTTTATTTTTTGTTAATTTGCTTGTGTGGGTTAAAGTGTCTTGAATTGATTGTAGTCACCAAACAAACATGTGCCAGTCTGTCAGGCTGAAACCCCCCTTTTTACTTGTTAGAATTAGGATTAGAACTAACATAGGATTAGCATATGTTTGACTTAGATTAGAATTAACTTAGATTAGATAAACCAAAATATAAATAAATTGAGAGATTTAACATTGCTTCAAGTGTTCAACACCCTACTTACCACGAATCTACCATTGACCAGGTACACTACCCGTTAAAGTGTTATTTTTGGTTAAGTCGGCAAAACATAAATTTAAAACTTAAACTATCATAAATAAACACCACACAATGACACATCAATTTTTTGGCGCCGTTGCCAGGGAGTGAAAACTAATCTTGATTTTTATTTTATATTTTGGTTATTTGATTAGATCTAACCCTTAGGAGTAGTGTAATTTAGTTTAACTGTTTGCTTGTATATTTGTGTGTTTTATTGTTCATTTTTTTGTTTTCCTAATACATTGTTCTGGTCAATAACTTAATACGGCGTATCCACTTCCATTGAATACGGCGTATCGAACCTTCTGTCCAATACAACGTATTCGTTCTAATCAGCAATACGACGTATTCAATCATCTGTATATGGCGTATTGAAAAAAAAGTTTCATATATTTCTGCAAGTTTATTTTCCTTGAATTGATTTACGTTGATTCATGTCTTACTTTTCAGGAGCAGCATCCGGACTTTGTCCATATCACTTTACCTATCCCGAAAGAAAGTTAACGATGGAGGAAATGTTATACAAGTTTAGATTTGGAGTACAAGAGTTGTTAAAAGTGATCAATAATACTCCAACGATTGATTGTGAAGTTAAAGGAGTGACTACTAGAGGAGGAAAAACTACGACTCAAGATGCTCAAAATAATGATACCAATGTTCATATCGAAGAACCTCTAGAAGAAAATCATGATGAGCCAGTTGAATCAAACGAAATCCTCAAGAATGATCAACCTTAAAAAACCAAAGAACCTGATGCCCAGCCTTCAAATAAGATCCAAACGCCACCTATTCCCTTTCCTCAAAGATTAAGGAAGGAAAAAGAAGAAGCTCAACAGAAAAAGTTTTTAGAAAACCTAAAGAAGCTCCACATAAATCTGCCTTTCATCAATGGCTTAGCCCAAATGCCAAAAGTATGCTAAATTTCTTAAAGGTTTGCTGACAAATAAGGCTAGACTCGAAGAAGCTTGTACGATAACTATAAATTAAAGGTGCTCAGCAGTATTGTTAAACAAGTTTCCATCAAAAGAAAAAGACCTAGGGAGTTTTACTATTCCTTGCGACATTGGCCAATTGCATATCAACAATGCTTTAGCAGATCTTAGGGCAAGCATAAGTTTAATGTCATACACGATGTATGAAAAATTAGGGTTAGGTGAACCAAAGGCTACCAGAATAAGCTTAGAACTCGCGGATAGATCAATCCAATTATAAAACCCCCATTTTTGACATATAGCAGCGGAAGCTAATCTGGGGTATTATTTCATAGTACAACAGTCATAATCATAGAAAACGACTCAAAAGAGACATTTTTAAAAGATAAGTTATCATTCATTATTTCATCAGAGTTTTTATAAACAGAGGTCCTAAAATCTACATGAAAACATAAAGTTTAAATGATAATAGTTTAGCCATCTTCAAGTCTGTACCACTCCATGCCATAAGATGCTCAGTTACCTGAGATAAACATGCTAAAAAATAAACACAAAGGTTGAGTGAAATTCATAGGTTTATGTTAAACAGTTTGAATACAAGTCATCATAACAGTGGGTTACGTTGTCATACACCCATAAGTGTAATAATTGCAATGAGTACAATTATTATAGAAAACAGTATTATTTCCCTAAGCTCATGACACCGAGATCTTGAGATAATCAATAATCATAATAAGTTGCCACAATGGGTGCCTTTTCCAAACACCCGCATAGTGATTCAAATGAAGTGCGTTTGGTTAACAGAAAGTATAGGTACACCAACGGGGAGTTCAGTCCTAAATAGATCTATTCACAGCATTCGCTCTTACTCCGAAAAGTAATTAATGGTTCATGAGAGTGGGGTCTTAATGGCAAAAGTAAGGACTTAGGCAATAGTAAATCAGGATAGCATATAGTTGGAAAAACACTTGTATTCATGGTTTATAGCATGTATCCCCCTTGCAGGTTTATGAAAACATTAGAAGATTTAAAAGGCTATGAACTCACCTTAACAGGGAAAATCTAATTAATGGCAAAAGTATATCAAGTGAAAGTAACGGCCTCGTCACGCAACCTAGGGTAATATGTCAAGTCTTAGTGTGATGGTTTATGTTTCAAAACTTTATAAAGTTTAACGTATTACTTTCATTTATTAATTTATGGAAATATTGTATCACTGTTCGGGCTATTATAATCCAGAGGTCATGTAGTATCGTTTGAGGAGCCAGGGCACTTTAAATCGTAAACCCAGTAAACTCGTCAAAACAAATACCCAAATGGAACCCCTCACATGAAATTCCCTAGTAACGTGATACAATAAGATTTTTAAGTTTCTTCAAAAGCTAGTCGATGATAAATTACGTTAATTATATAACGTAATTGTTTTTATAATGCGTCGATCGATGATTAATAATGATAAATGTGTCGGGTTTTAATAAAATCAAGTTTTATAATATTAATATATATTTTTATAATTTATATAAAAATATTATATTTTATATTTTTAAGTTTGCAAAAATGGCAATATATACCCTTGATTTATAAACTTTTACAAATTTAGTCCTTTATATATAAAGTATATATTAAACCTTTAACTTTAGAACTTGGCAAAACAGCCCTTTGCAGTTATAACTTTAGGAAAATGACATTTTCAGCCCACCTAGTTATAAATTTCAAAAAGTTACGATATATACCCCTATGCATGAAAACATTTGAAAATCAAGTCCAAAATTCATATTTTTGATATTTTTGAAATCCAAAAGAGTTTTGTAGGTCATGGCTTATTAGAATAAGCTAAAATAATATGTTCTAACATAACAAAAGTTTAGAAAAAGGATTTGTTATCTAGAAAATCAAAATGGGTCATTTTTAGGGTTTTAACAAAAAATGCATGGGTTTGAGGATTCAAGGTTTTAACAAGGGTTCATATAGGATCTTAGGAGTCTTATGAACATTCTAAAATAGCTTATAAGTTTATTGAATAATATTTTGAGCTTACTTGAGCTAAAATTGGTCGAAATGGTGTTTTTGGGTTCGTACGCCTAGATATGGGTTCAAGACCATCCTTCTCTTGATTCTTAGCTTCTATTCTGATCTTATTTGATCTTCCTTGGTCTTCCTTGATCTTGTTTAAGACTCCATTTGTATGTTTGATGAGTTTTGAGGTATGATTTGAAAGAGTGTGTGTTTCGGCTATATATAGGTCTCATTTGACCCTTAATGCCCAAGTTATCTTAATGTAAGGATCAAGTGTTGTAGAGTGGTGACTAATAAAGGCTAGTGATGAGTATTGTAGGCTATCGAAGTATCAATGCAAGGTGGAAGGGTGTTGAGGGGGTCCGGTTACAATGGAGTGACAAAGAGGTGACAAGAAGACTTGGTGACCAAGGGAGGTGATGGAGGTGCTTGTAAGGGGCTTAGGTGGCTTCTTGGTGACATGGTGGTAAGGTCATAGAGGTGTTAGGGAGCTATCTTAGCTTAAAAATGGGTTTAAAAAGAAATAAAGAGTGTCGGGTTGGTTTTGGTTTTGGCTTAGGGTTTGGGATTTAGGGTTTTAATTCGAGTTAGGGTTAGGGTTTAGGACAGTTTAAGGTTTAGGATTAATATTAGGGTTTAGGATTAAGGTTTAGGGTTAGATTTTTCAGGTTTAAGTTTAGTTTTAGGTTTTAAAATGAAATTAGGTTTTTGGGTTTTCTTTAGGGTTAAGTTTTTAAGATAACTAGGGTTTTATGTTGAAGGGTTTAAAGAGTCATGCATTAAGTGTTTGTACCTTGTGCTAAAGTGGTAGTAAAAAGTAACAGTGCATTTAGGAGTAAAAAATGACCTAGTTTGGTTTTCTTGCATTATTGACTTGTACATTGGCTTTAGAAAGTTGTAACTTGATTTAGGAGGGAAAAGATATTCAAATGTTGTGCATTGTACACTTGTACACATGCTTGAAGGCTTGCACATTCATTTTATATGTATACCATTAACAATAATTAGGGTTTTGATATAAACGTTAACGGATAAAGTCTATTTTGATATAACGTTGTAAATGGTACGTTAAATGGATAATGTACTTGGTAAAAATGATATTAGAACATTAACATTGAGATATTTAAGGATGTTTACATGATAAAAACATAGATAGAATTGTCCATTGATAGAGGATGTGTGAGCTGTTTACTTTAGAGATGCAATATAACGTTGCATAATGAGATAAAGCAAAAATTCCCTAAAAAAAAGGTGGTATAAAATAATAATAGATGGATATTACAGGCATCTAAATTAATAGATGTAAAATACATTTGATAAAAAATTACAGTTGAATATAGTCTCTACCCTAAAGGAAACTCGTCTTACGATTAATTAGATGTCGGAGTGAGTTTTTAAAATAAATGTGGATACCTTGTGCACAATTTTATCTTCGCGATCCTATGTAAATTCTGGTCCTCTTTATAGTTCCATATTACTTTGACTATAGGAATACACTTTGTTCAATTTCTTGACTTCTCGATCTGTGATCTCCACTGGTTCTTCCACAAAGTTGAGTTTTTCATCGGTCGAAGCTCTTTTTATTGAATGGACAAGGGATTCGTCAGATAAGCATTTCTTTAGATTAGAAACGTGGAAGGTATTGTGGATATTTCTAAGTTCTTCAGGAAGTTCAAGTTTATACGCCACTAGACCGATTCTTTCAAGAATCTTAAATGGTCCAATGTACCGGGGATTAAGCTTTCCTTGTTTTCTGAATTGGATGACACCTTTACGAGGTGACACTTTTAACATAACTCGATCTCCAACTTGAAATTCTAAAGGCTTTCATCTTATATTGGCATAACTTCTCTGCCGGTCTCTTGCAGCTTGCAAGCGTTGTCAAATTTGCACTATCTTTTCAGTGGTTTCATGGATTATTTCTGGTCCCGTAAGTTGAACATCTCCAACTTTGGCCCAACAAACAGGTGATCTGCACTTTCGACCATAAAGTGCCTCAAATGGTGCTGGCCATAATACTGGCAGGTAACCTGTAATTGTAAGAAAAATTCTACTAAATGGTAAGTGGTATTTCCCATCCTTTTCCAAAATCTATAACACAGGCTCGAAGCATGTCTTCAAGTGTTTGGATGGTTCTTTCACTTTGTCCATCAGTTTCAGGATTGATATGTAGTACTCAAGGTCTAATTAAAGTACCGCAAAGCACATTTTTGTTTTTTTTTTTTTTTTGGTAATGATTTCCAGAATCTGGACGTGAAATGACTGTCATGATCCGAGATGATAGATATTGGCACTCCATGCCGGGAGACTATTTCTTTGATGTATAACCTTGTAAGGGTTTCCATACTATCTGTCTCTCGGGTAGGGATGAAATGTGCGGATTTGGTAAGGCGATCGACAATGACCCAAATTGTGTCATGTTTCGTTTTGATGTTTTAGGAAGTTTTTGTGAGCGAAATCCATGTTATTCTCTCCACTTTCCATATAGTCATCTTTGTTTACCAGTAAGTCGGATGGCTTCTGAAATTCAGCTTTAACTCTAGAGCATGTTAAAAATTTGCCAACATATTCAGCGATGATTGCCTTCATGTTAGGCCACCAATAGAGTTTCTTTAGATCTTGATACATCTTGTCAGAACCTGGGTGAATGGAATACTTTGATTTATAGGGATACAAAACGTGTCACAAATCTCGGTTGGCCGAGATCCTTTTCTATCTGTTTCAGTCACGAACCACATCACCATCAAGACGTATTTCAAATGCTTTATCCATTCCTCATAAGTTTTCAACCTTGATGTTTTCTTCCTTGATTGCCTCAGTTTGAGCTTTGAGAATTTGTGATGGTAATTTTAGATGAATGGTCATAACTAATGATCTAACTCGGAGTGGTTTGATTCGTTCCTTCCGACTTAAGACATCTGTTACGACATTTGCCTTTCCATGATGGTAGCGAATTTCACAATCGTAATCTGCAAGCAATTCTAGCCAACGGCGTTGTCTTATGTTCAACTCTTTCTGATCAAGGATATGCTGAATACTTTTATGATCAGTGAAATCAGTACATTTGGTAGAATATAGATAGTGTCTCCAAATTTTAAGAGCGAACACTACTGCTCCTAATTCAAGATAATGAGTGGTATAGTTTTCTTCATTAGGCTTAAGTTGTCGGGATGCATATGCAATAACCTCCTCTCTTTGCATTAACACTGCTCCTAGACCTTGATGGGATGCATCACAGTAAATAACAAAATCGTTATTTCCTTCGGTAATGCTAAGATTGGAGCTTCACATAGCTTCTGTTTTAGTAGTTGAAAAGCCGACTCTTGGCCTTTTCCCCAGATATACTTCTTGTTTTTCTAGGTTAATTCAGTCAAAGACTTTGCAATCTTCGAGAAATCTTTATAAACCTCTGATAATAACCGGCAAGTCCTAAGAATTGATGTATTTCTGTGGGTGTAGTAGGAGATGTCCAATTCTTAACTGCTTCAATCTTGGCGGGGTCAACATGAATTCCTTAACTATCAATTAAGTGTCCATGAAATTGCAAGATACGAATCTAGAAATCACACTTGGAGAACTTGGCATACAACTTCTCTTTCTTGAGTAATTCTAGGATTATTCTCAAATGATTTGCGTGCTCTTCTTTATTATGAGAGTAGATAAGAATATCATCGATGAACACTATTATGAATTTGTCCAAGTATGGTTTACACATACGGTTCATGAGATCCATGAATACAACAGATGCGTTAGTTAAACCAAATGGCATCACTTGAAATTCACAATGTCCGTATCTTGTTCTGAAAGCAGTCTTGGGAATATCTTTATCCCTGACTCTCAGTTGATGATAGCCTGATCTTAAGTCAATCTTAGAGTAGATACTCGAATCTTGAAGTTGGTCATATTAGTCATCAATCCTGGGTAATGGGTAACGATTCTTTATAGTAAGTTTATTCAACTCCTGGTAATCGATACACATCCTGAAAGATCCGTCTTTCTTTTTGACAAATAAGATAGGAGCTCCCCAAGGCGAGGTACTTGGTCGGATAAAACCTCGATCTGATAACTCTTGAAGTTGGTTAGATAGTTCATGCATTTCTGAAGGAGCTAATCTATAAGGTGCTCGGGCTACAGGTGATGTTCCTGGAATTAAATTGAATTGGAATTCTACTTGGCGAACGGGAAGAAGGCCAGGTAGATCTTCTGGAAAAACTTCTGGGAATTCTCTGACTACTGGATTATCTTCTAGTCTTTTCTCGTCTGACTTATTTTCCATTACTTAGGCTATGAGATCTTGACAACCTCGGGATATATATCTTTCAGTTTTTATACAAGATATGAGACTTAGTCGGGTTTTACTTTGGTTACCTAGAATGATCAAAGTTTCACCTTTGATTGGGATGTGGACGACTTTCTCATCACAGATAATTCTAGCATGATACTTGGATAACCAATCCATACCAATGACGACGTCAAAACTATCGAGTTTGATCGGCATAAGATTAATTTCGAAAGGTTGGTTTAACAAAGTCAGAGTTGCACCTTGAATAACGGTGTTTGTGC
This sequence comes from Tanacetum coccineum, assembly GCA_026074375.1. Classification (NCBI taxonomy): domain Eukaryota; kingdom Viridiplantae; phylum Streptophyta; class Magnoliopsida; order Asterales; family Asteraceae; genus Tanacetum; species Tanacetum coccineum. The sequence goes on from BQNB010133045.1 coordinate 8,403, forward strand.
TTACTAAGTTTCCGTCAGCCATTTCGATATTGTAAAAGGTATCTATTGTAATGGGTGGAATATTTAGCATAGAGGCAAGAGATATGGATACGAAGCTTTTACCGGCTCCAGAATCAAATAATACTCTAACTAGATGTTGATTTAGAAGGAACATACCCGTGACAACGTTCGTGGCTTGGTGACCATTCCTATCCCTCAACATGTAGGCTCTTCCCTAGGCATTGTTGTTGGTGGTCTTTCGGCACTGATTTGCATAATGCCCTTTCTCTCTACAGGCATGACAAGTAACTGCCACTGACTAGTAGCAGATTGCTTCCAGTGGCTGGCCCTTTGTTTATGCAGTTCTTGGTCAGATGGCCCACCTTGTTACAAGTATTACACTTAACAGTGCAAGGTCCTGTGTGATGCAGAGTGCATTTCTTACACAAGGGACGGTTTCTAATATACCCATTGTTTTCAGTTGGAGTGACAGCATAAGACCTGAAGGTTTCCTGTCTTCTATTCTGTTGTGGTTGGTGATTATTGTAGCGGTTGTTGGTGTTGGTGTTACGGTAGTTGTTGTTGTTGAAAGTTCTTCTGTCGTCAAACTTTCGTTTGTGATCACTTGATACTTGCACCGGAGTGTGCTTTGTTACCTGATCCATTAGCCTCTGGGCTATGTTAATGGCTTCCTCTAGAGTTTGAGGTTTAGAGGCGGTAACATTCCCTTCAATACTTCGAGGCAATCCCCCGATGAAAACTTCCATCATTTTCTCAGAATCTGGCACCATAGTGGGACACAAGGTTGCCAATTCTTGGAATCTTCTCACATATGCCTTGAGATCATTCCCCTTTACAGTCAGATGGTAAAATTCGTCTTCCATCTTCTGGACCTCAGTTCGAGGACTGTACTTCTTTATCAACAGCTTCTTGAATTCAACCCAGGTAATCTTGTAAGCTTCTTCTATCCCAATAGTTTGGGCAAAAGAATTCTACCAGGATAGAGCTTCTTTAGTTAAAGTACCAGTAGCAAACTTCACCTTGCAGTCTTCGGTACAGTTGCTACGGGAAAACACTGATTCAGTTCGCTCAAACCAGCGGATAAGTCCAACAGCTCCTTCTGAACCTTTGAAATTGAAAGGTTGGCAGCTCATGAACTCTTTGTAGCTACACTTTCTTGCTACAGGAGCTTTTCTTTCTCCGGTGTTCCTATTGGTATTGTCAGCATTTGCCATCGTTGCAGCTTATGCTTCCAAAGCTGCGGTAACACTGTCAGCAACCAGTTTCCTGATGGTAGCTTGAGTCATGGCTGGTGCTTCAGATTTTGATGTCCTTTTGGGAGGCATTCTATCAACATAAGACAACACGCAATAAGAATGATATCATAATTCTTTCCTTAAAATGCGTAAGGTTCAAAAATAAACATTGTCACAATAGTGATATCATAGATACTTATTTGATATGAATTCTAACAAGTATCTAACTTATTAGTTTATTTTCTAGGGGTTATGGTAAGATTCATAATGATGAAGACGAAGATTAAATATAGGACACAAGATGAATATAAAACGGGATCACCATTATATTATATCATGAACGACTTGCCTTTGTACTGTACATAGTCAAAATTTAACAAGTGTTGTTATTTATACCACACATCCCGTGGCTAGGTTAAAAGTTATAAAACTGTGTTTTTTTAATATGGTAGTCTCGATTGGTTCCTTCCTGGCTGTCTAGTGTTCATTAGATGCATTACAGAAAATTTCCTTATCTGCTTGGTGACGAACCTGGATGTCTTCGATGATTTGTTCTAGATTAGCAATCCTGGAGCGAGCCAGAGCAATCTTATTGTTATTTCCCATTTGCTTTCTTTGAATTTTAGCAATTTGAGGACGAGATTCTCGGAGTTCAGCTTCCAGATTGTAAAAATCTTGTTCTATGATCACCTAACCATTTCCGAGACCTTTTATTTTGTCTTCTATGTGTTCAATGCGGTCGAGAGAGAGTTCATTACCGTGATTTCAAAATTTTTCTCAATGTGCTCCTCGTAACGTTCCTGAATTGTCTTTCGAGTGCTTTCTCTTATGTCAAAAATGCTTGAGTAGGTCAGGGAAGTAGCGGAGGATGATCGTCTACAGGGCCTCGTGTTCTAAGTGGCAATAATTCCTCAGGAAGAAAGAATTATTGAGGATTAAACATTAGAGATGACATTGAAGATGGAGGCACAATAGTTGGCGGTGGAATAGGTGATTCTTTAGCATAATATGCTTGCATGACCTTCATATAGGGGTCAACATGAAAAACTGAAAGAGTTGGTGAAGCTATTGGAACTAAACCAAATGACTTATTCGAAGAGCTAGAATAAGTATTTCCTGGTAAAGCTAGGACATAGTTTGGGGAAGCCGAGATATAGTCAGGAAAGTTGGAGGAAAAAGCATCCTCAATATTGGAAGTAGGGTGGTTGGGAGAAGACATCAATCTGTTAACAACCCAATGGTAAATAACGTAAGTTATTTATATAATAATATAATAGTTATGTACTTTACATACTATTCCGGAAATGTAGTGGAACAGAGGACTTTATTGGATAGAAAAAGAAAAGTAGTTATAGTTAAGGTTTAGGGGGGTTCGGCTACAAGAAGGTGACATGGAGGTGATTCAAAATCTTGGTATCAAGAGCCACGGTCATAGAGAACAAGGTTGAAACCTTAACTATAACTACTTTTCTTTTTCCATCTAAGAAAGTCCTCCGTGCCACTACATTTTCCGAATAGTATGTAAAGTACATAACTATTATACTATTATATAAATAACTTATGTTATTTACCGTTGGGTTGTTAACAGAGTGATGTCTTCTCCCAACCACCCTACTTCCAATATTGAGGATGCTTTTTCCTCTAACTTTCTGGACTATATCCCGGCTTCCCCGGACTATGTCCCAGCCTCACCAGGAAAAACTTATTCTAGCTCTTCAAATAACTCATTTGGTTTAGTTCCAAAAGCTTCACCAACTCTTTCACTTTTTCATGATGACCCCTATATGAAGGTCATGCAAGCATATTATGCTAAAGAATCACCTATTCCACCACCAACTATTGTGCCTCCATCTTCAATGACTACCCAATGTTTAATCTCAAGAATTCTTTCTTCCCGAGGAACTACTACCACTAAAGAAACGAGGTTGTGATCGATCATCCTCCTCTACTCAGCCCTAACCTCAAGCATTTATGATAGGAAAGAAAGCTTCGTAAAGACAAGTCTGAACGTCACGAGTGAAAATTGCAGAATTTTGATCACCTAATGAATTCACTCTCGAACCGCTATTGAACCCCACCCACAAGAAGAGGGGGGGGGGGGGAAAGATGAATAGGTCTGTGGGGGGAGAGAAGATGCGGGCGGGTTTTGGAGTCGATGGCCGGAGTCAAGGATTTTGACAATCTGGAAGCTGAACTCCGAGAGTCTCGTACTCAAATCGCTAAACTTTAAAGAAAGCAAATGGGAAATAACAACAAGATTGCTCTGGCTCGCTTCAGAATTGCTAATCTAGAACAAAGCATCGAAGATATCCAGGTTCGTCACCAAGCAGATAAGGAAAGTCTTCTGGATGCAATCTATGAAGACAAGAACAGCCAGGAAGTATCATCGGACTACTAGATTTGATACTAGTTATAACTTTTGTTAGAACCTAGCCATAGGATGTGTGGTATAAATAACAACACTTGTCAAATTTTGACTATGTACAGTACAAAGGCAAGTTGTTCATAATATAATATAATGGTGATCCCGTTTTATATTCATCATGTGTCCTATATTTCATCTCCGTTTTCATCATTATGAATTTTACTGTGACCTCTAAAAAATAAACAAATAAGTTAGATGCTGGTTAGAATTCGTATCAAATAAGTATCTATGATATCACTATTGTAACAATGTTTATTTTTGAACCTTAAGCATTTTAAGGAAAGAATTGTGATATCATTCTTATTACGTATTGTCTTATGTTGATAGAATGCCTCCCAAAAGGACATCAACATCTGAAGCACCAGCTATGACTCAAGCTGCCATCAGGAAACTAGTTGCTGACAGTGTTACCGCAGCTCTGGAAGCACAAGCTGCAACAATGGAAAATGCTGACAATACCAATAAGAACACCGAAGAAAGAGAAGCTCTTATAGCAAAAAAGTGTAGCTACAAAGAGTTCATGAGCTGCCAACCTTTCAATTTCAAAGGTTCAGAAGGAGCTGTTGGACTTATCCGCTGGTTTGAGCGAACTGAATCAGTGTTTTCCCGTAGCAACTGTACCGAAGACTGCAAGGTGAAGTTTGCTACTGGTACTTTAACTGAAGAAGCTCTATCCTGGTGGAATTCTTTTGCCCAACCTATTGGGATAGAAGAAGCTTACAAGATTACCTGGGTTGAATTCAAGAAGCTTTTGATAAAGAAGTATTGTCCCCGAACTGAGGTCCAGAAGATAGAAGACGAATTTTACCATCTGACTGTAAAGGGGAATGATCTCAAGACATATGTGAGAAGATTCCAGGAATTGGAAACCTTGTGTCCCACTATGGTGCCAGATTTTGAGAAAATGATGGAAGTTTTCATCGGGGGATTGCCTCGAAGTATTGAAGGGAATGTTACCGCCTCTAAACCTCAAACTCTAGAGGAAGCCATTAACATAGCCCAGAGGCTAATGGATCAGGTAACAAAGCACACTCTGGTGCAAGTATCAAGTGATCACAAATGAAAGTTTGACGACAGAAGAACTTTCAACAACAACAACTACCGTAACACCAACACCAACAACCGCTACATCTTCATCATTATGAATCTTACCGTGACCCCTAGAAAATAAACTAATAAATTAGATGCTTGTTAGAATCCATATCAAATAAGTATTTATGATTTCAATATCACTATTGTTAAAAATGCATAAAGTTCAAAAATAAGCATTGCATTTTAAGCATTTCAAGACTTGTGATATCATTCTTATTACGTGTTGTCTTATGTTAATAGAATGCCTCCCAAAAGGACATCAACATCTGAAGCACCAGTCATGACTCAAGTTGCCATCAGGAAACTAGTTGCAGCCAGTGTTACCGCAGCTCTGGAAGCACAAGCTGCAACAATGGAAAATGCTGACAATACCAATAGGAACACCAGAGAAAGAGATGCTCTTGTAGTAATACATTGTAGCTACAAAGAGTTCATGAGCTGCCAACCTATCAATTTCAAAGGTTCAGAAGGAGCTGTTGGACTTATCCGCTAGTTTGAGCGAACTGAATCAGTGTTTTCCCGTTGAAACTGTACCAAAGACTGCAAGGTGAAGTTTGCTACTGGTACTTTAACTAAAGAAGCTCTATCCTGGTGGAATTCTTTTGCCCAACCTATTGGGATAGAAGAAGCTTACAAGATTACCTACGTTGAATTCAAGAAGCTTTTGATAAAGAAGTATTGTCCCCGAACTGAGGTCCGGAAGATAGAAGACGAATTTTACCATCTGACTGTAAAGGGGAATGATCTCAAGGTATATGTGAGAAGATTCCAGGAATTGGAAACCTTGTGTCCTATTATGGTGCTAGATTATGAGAAAATGATGGAAGTTTTCATCGGGGGATTCCCTCAAAGTATTGAAGGGAATGTTACTGCCTCTAAACCTCAAACTTTAGAGGAAGAATTAACATAGCCTAGAGGCTAATGGATCAGGTAACAAAGCACACTCTGGTGCAAGTATCAAATGATCACAAATGAAAGTTTGACGATAGAAGAACTTTCAACAACAACAACTACCGTAACACCAACAACCGCTACAATAATCACCAACCATAACAGAACAGAAGACAGTAAACCTTCAGGTCTTATGCTGTCACTCCAACTGAAAACAATTGGTATACTGGAAATCGTCCCTTGTGAAAGAAATGCACTCTGCGTCACATAGGACCTTGCACTGTCAAGTGTAATACTTGCAACAAGGTGGGCCATCTGACTAAGAACTGTAGAAACAAAGGGCCAGCCACTAGAAGTAATCTGCTACCAATGATAGTTACTTGTCATGCTTGTGAAGAGAAAGGGAATTATGCAAATCAGTGTCGAAAGACCACCAACAACAATGCCCAGGGAAGAGCCTACATGCTGAGAGATAAGAATGCTCACTAAGACCCGAACATAGTCATGAGTATGTTCCTTCTAAACCAACATCTAGCTAGAGTATTATTTGAAAAAACCATACTTGGACAAATTCTAAATGTTCATTCGATGAGATTCTCATACCCTCCGAAACGAAAGAAGAGCACGCAAATCATCTGAGAATAATCCTAGAATTACTCAAGAAAGAGAAGTTGTATGCCAAGTTCTCCAAGTGTGATTTATGGATTCGTATCGTGCAATTTCTTAGACACTTAATTGATAGTCAAGGACTTCATGTTGACCCCGCCAAGATTGAAGCAGTTAAGAATTGGACATCTCCTACTACACCCACAGAAATACGTCAATTCTTAGGACTTGCCGGCTATTATCAGAGATTTATCAAATATTTCTCGAAGATTGCAAAGTCTTTGACTGAATTAACCTAGAAAAACAAGAAGTATATCTGGGGCGAAGACCAAGAGTCGGCTTTTCAACTACTAAAACAGAAGCTATGTGAAGCTCCAATCTTAGCATTACCAGAAGGAAATGATGATTTTGTTGTTTACTGTGATGCATCCCATCAAGGTCTGGGAGCGGTGTTAATGCAAAGAGAGAAGGTTATTGCATATGCATCCCGACAACTTAAGCCTAATGAAGAAAACTATACCACTCATGATCTCGAATTAGAAGCAGTAGTGTTCGCTCTTAAAATTTAGAGACACTATCTGTATGGCACCAAATGTACTGTGTTCACTGATCATAAAAGTCTTTAGCATATCCTTGATCAGAAAGAGTTGAACATGAGACAACGCCGTTGGCTAGAATTGCTTGCAGATTACGATTGTGAAATTCGCTACCATCCTGGAAAGGCAAATGTCGTAGCAGATGCCTTAAGCCGGAAGGAACAAATCAAACCACTCCAAGTTAGATCATTAGTTATGACCATTCATCCAAAATTACCATCACAAATTCTCAAAGCTCAAACTGAAGCACTCAAGGAAGAAAACGTCAAGGCTGAAAACTTACGAGGAATGGACAAAGCATTTGAAATACGTCCTGATGGAACTCGTTGTATTAAAAACCGAAGTGTACACGTTTTTGGTAATCTGAGAGACTTAATCATGCATGAGTCCCATAAATCAAAGTATTCCATTCACCCAGGTTCTGACAAAATGTATCAGGATCTAAAGAAACTCTATTGGTGGCCTAACATGAAGGCAATCATCGCTGAATATGTTGGCAAATGTTTGACATGTTCTAGAGTTAAGGCAGAATGTCAGAAGCCATCCGGCTTACTGGTACAACCGGAGATTCCTATGTGGAAGTGGGAAAGAATAACGATGGATTTCATTACAAAACTACCCAAAACATCAAACAAACATGACACAATCTGGGTCATTATCGATCTCCTTACCAAATCTGCACATTTGATCCCTACCCGAGAGACAAATAGTATGGAAACCCTTACAAGGTTATACATCAAAGAAATAGTCTCCTGGCATGGAGTACCAATATCCATCATCTCGGATCGTGACAGTCATTTTACATCCAGATTCTGGCAATCATTACAGAAGGCTTTGGGTACTCAATTAGATATGAGTACGGCATATCATCCTGAAACCAATGGACAAAGTGAAAGAACCATCCAAACACTCGAAGACATGCTTCAAGCCTGTGTTATAGATTTTGGAAAAGGATGGGAAAAACACTTACCATTAGTAGAATTTTCTTACAATAAGAGTTACCATGCCAGTATTAAGGCAACACCATTTTAGGCACTTTATGGTCGAAAGTACAGATCACCTATTTGCTGGGCTGAAGTTGGAGATGTTCAACTTACGGGACCAGAAATAATCCATGAAACCACTGAAAAGATAGTGCAAATTTGACAATGCTTGCAAGCTGCAAGAGACCGACAAAGAAGTTACGCCAATGTAAGGCGAAAGCCTTTAGAATTTCAAGTTGGAGATCGTGTTATGTTAAAAGTGTAACCTCGTAAAGGTGTCATCCGACTCGGAAAACGAGGAAAGCTTAATCCCTGGTACATTGGAACTTTCAAAATCCCTGAACGAATTGGCCCAGTGGCATATAAACTTGAGATTCCTGAAGAGCTCAGTAATGTCCACAGTACCGTCCACGTTTCTAATCTAAAGAAATGCTTATCTGATGAATCCATCGTAATTCCAATGAAAGAGCTTCGGCTTGTTGACAAACTCAACTTTATGGAAGAACCAGTAGAGATTATAGATCGAGAAGTCAAGCAACTAAAACAAAGTCATATTCCTATAGTCAAAGTAAGATGGAAATCTAAAAGAGGACCAGAATTTACATGGGAACGCGAAGATCAAATTCGTGCCAAGTAGCCACATCTGTTTTCAAACATCACTCCGGCATCCAACTAAATCTCGGGATGAGATTTCTTTTAAGGGATGGAGTTTATAACAACCCGTAGATTTCATCACTGTAATTATCCATCTATTAAATTAGATGCACTATAATATCCATCTATATATATACCACCTTTTTACAAGGAAATTTTTCGCTTTATTCCATTGTGTAATGTGGTTTACATAACTAAAGTAAATGAGCTCACGCAACCTCTACCAATGCCATCTATATCTATGTTTATATCATGTAAACATCCTAATATGTCAAGTCAATGTTCTAATATCATTTTTACCAAATACGTTATCCATTTAACGTACTTTTCAAAACGTTACTATTAAATGAACTTTATTCATTAACATTTATATCAAAACCCTAATTATATTGTAGGTATACTTTACAAAATGAATGTAAAGTTTCCAAAATAAATATGTACAGGTACATTCTTAAAATTCGAATATCATTTCCTTCAAGTCAATGTACTAAGTCCATTTAAGCTCAATGTACAAATCCAAGAAGCACAAATTCAAACTTTGTCATTTTCCTTCCAAATTCATTCTAGTTTCTTACCACCTTTTAAACACAACATACAAACACTTAATGCACAACTTCTAAACCCTAATCTAAAACCTTAAACCCTAAACTAGTTTTTAAAACCCTAATTTCATTTTAAACCTAAACCTTAATCCTAAACCCTAATCCTAACACTAACCTTAATCCTAAACCCTAATCTTAATCCTAAAACTTAATCCTAAACCTTAAGCAATCCTAAACCCTAACCCTAATTCGAATTCAAACCAAAAACCCTAACCCGAGACCAAAACCAACCCGACACCCTTTTTCTTTCATTTTTGACCCATTTACACCTAAGCTAGCACCCTAACACCTCAAGCACCTCTATGACTAACCTACTACCACCCCAAGCAAGCATACAAGCACCTCCATCACCACCCTTAGCCACCAAGTTAGTCTTGTCACCTCCTTGTCATCCCATGTCCATTCGCACCTTGTATACCTTCCACCACTAAAGCTCACACTTATAGCCTCTCATACTCACCCTATCCTTCATACATAGCTACCCTCCTAGCCCTCTAGACTCATCCTAAGGCTTCCTTAGTCACTACTCTACACCCTTGGTCCTTACTCCAAGCCCCAACCCTTAGCCAACAAGTTTTCGAACCCTATAAATAGGTCGAACCCTTCATCACTTCAAACACACCTCAAATCTTCAACACACACAAATGGAGCCTTAATCAAGATCAAGGAAGAGGAGTGAAGCCCCAAGATTAAAAGTGAAGCCAATAAATCAAGAGAAAGAAGCTTTGAAGTCGTTACTAGGCGTACGAACCTAAAATCCTCTTTTTGACCCAATTAAGCTCAAGTAAGCTCAAATCTTGTTCCATAAACTTGTAATATGTTTTAAATCTTTCATAAGGTTTGTTAGATCATATATAAACTCTTGTTCAAGCCTTGAATCCTCAAACCCATGCATTTATAATTAAAACCCTAAAAATGACCCATTTTGATTTTCTAGCTAACGAATCCTTTTTCTAAATTTTTGTTATGTTAGAACATCTTATTTTAGCTTTTTCTAATAAGCCATGACCTGACAAACTCTTTTGGATTTAAAAAATATCAAG
>BQNB010133046.1:0-15172 GCA_026074375.1 Tanacetum coccineum
CCACTTCAAATTCACCCAAAGCCACCCAAATGTATCCCATCCATTTTCGTTTACATTATATGTTATCTTACACCTACACCCCATAACCCTTTAAAAGACCTCTTAGATAGTAATGAATAATGCTTGCGCCTAGCGGTGGATGTTTGATCATTTACCAAGCCTATGGTAATTTATATGCTATGACAGGTAATGAGTGTTGATTTTCCGTTTCTCCCATTATGTTATTATTCATTATACACCCGAGAGGAAAAGAGAATCCCAAACACTTATGTGAGGTGCTAGTATATACTTTTTGTGCTTTTAATTACGAGGTCTAGAAGGTTGTGTTGTAAAATACTTTTAAAGAGTAGGTTAAATGACCCTCATATTGCTATTGTCTAGGTAGAAAAGCCCATTTGCTTGAGGACAAGCAAATCCCAAGTGTAGGGGTATATGATGAGGTGTTATTTTATATATTTTTTGGGGGTCATTTAACCCCCCAAATCATGCATTTATTCCCAAAATAGGTACTTAATCATTCCTTTTCAGGTATTTAGCATTTGGAAGGCATTTAGAGGAAATACACGTGACTTGGGATCATTTTGAGAAGAAACGGACAAGATTACGAACCAACACCAAGACTCTTCAAGATTTAAAGTCTTAGAGCCTGGAGACGGCGTCACCATTTATACACGACGTCGTCACACTTCATCTAGTGACAGCCTCACAACATCTCTTGACGGCGTCAGCCCGCACCGACTCAACTCAGATCTAGAAGATTCTAGTTTATGACGACGTTACAATTAAAATGCGACGCCGTCACAACGATATTCTTATAAATATAGACCCGAAATTAGGGTTTTATATGTGTAACTTTAGAGTAAAAAAGGGAGACGAACCCTAATTCGTTTGGCAGCTTATTAGGACGATTTTAGGGCTTCAAAACCCTATTGTACCGCCTTCAATTCATGTTTTAATCAAGTGAGACTATCTTAATGATTCAATATGTCTTGTTGTTTGATTCTTTATTGTTCTTGCTTTACCTTTAACATGCTTAGCTAAACCCCTTTTTGTATTCATTTATGATTGTATGAAACCTAGAATGTAGATCTTAGTGGTGTTGCTTCTTGTAATGAATATGCGTATTAGGCTTTAAAAACCCAGCTTTTGTCTGTATCACTGTTGATATGTCTAGGGAAACATGATTGTGTAGAAAGGATACCATCGGGTAGCAGTCTTCATACTACCTTGCCCCTTATATGGTTGATCACTTTTAATATATTTCAAATGCATTTAATATACTCTTGGGGGCCGGGTAATAGTCTTCATACTACCTTACTTTGTGTTTTGCCTCAACAGAATATTAAATAGACGGCGGGTTCGTGTAATCTGTTCATGACTTAGGAAATAATTACATGGATCATCACAAGTGTGACAAAGCAACAACACTAGGAGAAGCAATCTAGGGAGTAATACATGATTAAATGAATACAATCTTTTTATTATATTGTTATCACCATTAGTGTAGTTTATTATCTAGTTTAATAGATAAAACCAACCAAACCTCTCAAACATATGATTTTACTGCTTTCTTATAAATATAAAAATACAAAAATAATAGTTAGACCGTGATCAAACCTTCCTAACCTTTTCCCCTAGAGAACAATAACACCCCCCGAGTCTTGCCTATACTACTACTACAACGGTTAGGTACTCTGCCTAGGGAGTTGTAAAACTTCTTGTAGAAGTCCCTTACGACAACCGCATCAAGTTTTTGGCGCCGCTGCGTGGGGAATAGTTAGGTTTTGATCATAGTTTAGCTTAGTTCTACTTGCTTGAATCCTTTCAAGTGATAATTTAATTTCCGTACATTAGCTTTCTCGTAGTCTATCTTTTCTTTGTGTTAATTATTTCGTAATCCATTCTCGTCAACCACCATGGGAGACGAGAATCCTATCCGTACTCTTGGAGACTACTCCAAACCTAGCCACGAGGGCTACAGGAATACCATTGAGCTCCCCGTAGGGAACAACGTGGTACCTCTTCGATCCGACACCATCCGGTTGGTGCAAAACGGATGCTCATTCCACGGACTTTGGTCCGAGGATCCAAACCAACACCTCAAGGATTTCCTAAAACTTGTGGACTCACTTGACCTTGACGGTGAAAACAGAGAAAGAACGCGCCTGCGTTTATCCATCACCATATGGGAGGATCTTACTACTCGTTTCCTTGCTCAATTCTTTCCACCGAGAAGGATCGCAAAACTCCGCAATGATATCCTGATGTTCCAACAACATCATGGAGAATCTCTATTAGAAGCATGGATTCGTTTCAAGGACTTACTACAAAAAGTCCCTCATCATGGCATCGAACTTTGGCTCAAAGTCCAATTTTTTTATGACCATGTCAATCCCGTCACGAGACGAACCATTGACCAATCGGCTGGTGGTAAGCTTCGTGACCCAAACGCCAAAGAATCCTGGGCATTATTAAAGGACCTCGCCCTCTATGACAACGAAAGTTGGAACGACCCAAGGGATTTCGCTAAGCCAGTCAAGGCAATCGCTTTGCCTCAAGATGCCCCGAGTACATCCGACTGTCATCTAACCGAGATTGAAAATCAAGTCCAACGCTTGATGGAAGCTCATTTTGCTCCGACACAACCTACTCAAGTGAACAAAGTCACTACCTCATGTGAAATCTGTAGTGGGCCCCACGACACTCAGTATTACATGGAAGATCCCGAACAAGCCTTTGTTGAATACGCATCCTCGCGTACCGATGAAGGGGGAGGTAAGTGGTATACTTTCAAGCATGAGCAAAACAATCTTGGTGACATCTATAATCCATCATGGAGAAGTCACCCAAACCTTAGGTTGAGACAACCCCAAAATTCTTAAAATAATTTTTCAAACCCACCTAACCTGTTCCAACCCAACGGTTCAATCCCAAACCGTTCCTTCAACAACCATCCTCAAAGCTTTAACAATCAATCAAGTCTAGAAGGATTGGTATCTACCTTCATGGCATCTCAAGATGCTAGATTCTCCAAGTTTAAATCCGATTTCAAATAAAAACAAAGCGAGATGACCAACAAAATCGACACGATGCTGAAGGCCATCACCGATCGAATCGCAGGAGCACTACCTAGGGACACGGTTAAGAACCCAAAACTGAGTACTTCCCTAGTTTTGTCTGCTTGTTCTTACCCAACAATTGATCCCTAATGCTCATCTCACCCCTCCACTTCAATCAATGCAATCAAAGCACATTCCAAGGAGGCAAACATTTCCCAGACAAGCTTGCCGCAAACCGAGATGGGGATCAAAACAAAACAACTGGAAGAACCCTGTTAGGATCACATAAATGGACCCGAACAAAGAAGCTTCGGTCACTCGAAGATGCAAGACAAAAGTCTAGCTCGAAAGACTATGTTAATTAATGTTTATTATGTATACGGGCCAAGATGTAAAAAGCCCAAAAAGAAAGCCCTCAAAGGCAAATCCTAGTTAGTATAAATACACCTAGTTTAGTCAAAATTAGGTTAGCTACTTCATTATTATTTTTCATCTTAAGGGTTTTTGTAGCAACTCTTTTGTTTTTCTTTTAATAAAAAGTTCTTTAATGTTTAATCTTTCTTTTGCCATTGATCTTGTGATTTCATCCATGGAATGATCTAGGGATCCTACAAACCCGAACCAACTCTTGAAAACGAATTCCAGGATTTGCATCTTAACCTACCGGTTTTAGAAGTCTTAGCTCACACTCTAATCTATAATGCTATATTAGATAAATACATAGAGAGCTTAGAACTAGGCAAAAACGGGTCAGCATTTGTCCAAGGTGAAGCACCTACAAAAATGAAAGACCCTGGACTATTACTCTTACTTGTAGACTAGGGACTCAAAACTTTATGTCCACCTTGGCTGGATTTTGGAGTGTGTAAAACTTAATCTCCACTTTACCTCTTCAAAAGCTTAACATCGGACTGTGGAAGAGATGTCCATTAATTTTAGATTAGCTGACGGGACCAAATACTAACCCCGTTGGAATTGTTAAAGAGTAGAAAGTATTACGCATAGGAAAACTTAAACTATAAATTGATTTCTATGTGATTGATATGAAGAAGGACCCCGAAACCCCTCTGCTAGTAGGAAGAGGATTCCTAGCTACCGCTAACGTAGTTATAGATTGTAGGATGGCCAAAATAGCAGTAGAAAACAAGGGATCACTAGGTCGGTATTCGGTGTAAAAGGAGTCAATCTAGGAGAAGAGGAAGCACCATATTGGACCACACTTGGGAAAAGGGAGTCATACAAACCATGACCTAGCTCGAATGGAGCGGGCACACGAACCCCTTATTATGCTAGAAAGGACTTCTTAGACTGCCATTTACCCAGAGAATAGGAAATTGCTAGAGATGCCGAGCTCAATCCTTTTAATGGATACTTAGGTGTTTTAGAGGATGGTAGAATTTATTAGGAGCCATACCATTACCTTAAGAGTATTATGTGGGGATCGGAGTGAACTATTAAAAACCCGATTAACTTGGACAAACCACCCAAAAACGGAGATGGAGCATGGCACGCTAAGATTAGACTGATCGATCCAGACGGAGAGGAGTTTACCAAAACCCTACAGTCAATCCCACCACTAGGAAGTCTCTCCGAGAAGAGAAAAAATCCAAGGAAAATCGTCGACTTGGACTACTTTTAAGACACTTGATGTGTGACTTCGAGTCTAGCTATAAGACTCGTAAATAAAGAAAAGCGCTTTTTGGGAGGCAACCTAATATTTACTTTTCTCGAATATTATGAGTGTCTTGTGTTTAATTCTATATTGTTTGTTTTATTATGTTTGAATTAGTTTGTAATCATGCTTTGTTTGTTTTGTAACTTTTTGTTCTTATTTGCACAATCAAGGTATTTTGCAACATAATTAAGTGTAGAGGAAATATCCGATTTTTTTGAACCAAATTAAACATTTGAAATAAATTATATAGATTTAAATTCTCGATATTGTAAGGTTTTGAGTCTATGATATTGATTTGTTCATTCTCGGTCATATGCCAGCATTTTTGTACAGGAAAATAACTTATAAAGATGAGTGAAAAAGTTTTTTTTATCAAAAATAAAAAATGAGTTTTCACAGAGTGTGGAGACGGCGTCACGATTTACACGCAACGCCGTCACCACAACACCTGTGACGGGGTCAGGATATCCCTGACGGCGTCAATCGCCCAGTTACAGGAAAACTCAAAAATTTTAAGTATTTTTGAAAATAAAACTTTGTACAACACTTAAGAAAGTTGTAATTCTTTTATAAACTTTCAAAACCATGAGTTTAACAATTCTCTCATCCTATCCTTACTACTTTACAGAGTCAACCCTAATTTCATACTATATATTATTATATCGCACATTTTACGCTTGGTGTAGTTGTCTTGTCTTTCGATTTACAGCAGATACATTTGTGAGAAGAAGCTTGGAAGTTCTAAGGGAAAGTTTCAATTGTATGATTCTATGAGGAACAATTTAACCAGTTCATCGCATGATTTCTTCCTCCTTATTGAGCACCAGGGGTAGTTCTAGTTTTTTTCTTATTTCTTATCCCTTTATTCGTTTTTACGGGTACTTCTATAGAACATTGGAGACAATGTTCAACTTAAGTGTAAGGGGGAAAATAAGCCTTAAACTATTCTTTCATTTGCCATTTACTTTGTCCTTAAAACGATTGGAAATATATCGAAAAACATGAGCATTAAAGTAATTTTGACTAAAATTTAATTTTTTTAATGTCACACAGACGGAAAACAAGTTTATTAATAGCGTCTCAAGGATAGGAATGTTATGAATTAGCATTAAAACCCTCAAAAATTCTACCCTAAATTGTGAGGTTCGCTTTCGATCTATAGGAATTCGTTTAGTATCTAGTATTGATATCTAAGATAGTTATACCTTTAGCTTTCTTCGAGTTAAGGATGAGAGCAGTTCACCCCCCCTTATGTATCTATTGATGTCGTTACGAATGTGTAGTGGTCTTTGTCGCCTTTTTGGATAGCAATGAGATGGGTATTAGGATTATTGAGTGTAGTTGTTACGATAAGTGTATTAAGTTCTAGAAACTGTTATTGTGATGCATCCGGAGGACCGCATTAGTGTGTATTACGGATTTGCTAGATAATAGGAACTAGGATAACGATGTTTTAAACCTGTAAACTGTTATGATGGTCACACCACCATGTTATATCCCACACCCTCTGCCATTCACTCATTTTTAGTGCAGATACCCTAGTTGTAAACACCTCGATGCCTTGCACTTTTTTACGGTTCTCGTAATTTTCTGATTAAGCCGGACTATTAATGAAGAGCATTGTTAACCCTTAAACCAATTGTTACACCCAAATCTGTATTAATGAATACAATGGGATACATATATAGTATGCATAATGGGCCTAACCTAGTTACATATAAATACAAAGAAGGCCATGCGCCGTATAGACTGTTAACAGCCCCCCGCAGTTGGAGCGGCGGAAGATGATGACGAACGCTCAAACATGGTACGAAACTCATCAAAAAAACTAGTAGGTAAACCTTTGGTGAAGATATCCGCATACTGATAACGTGACAGGACAGTTGTAGAACCGTTATAGAACCAGGGTAGCAACAAGATCCCGAACAAGTGATGTCAATCTCGATATGCTTTCAGTGCGTTGATGTTGGCACAGGATTAGAAGGAGAATTAGGACGGCACTCACATCTGTCACAATAGACAAAGTGTAGCAATGCGATTAGAGGTGTATGAAGTTTACGGTAAAGATTAGACGATAACCAGCATGTTTCAGCAACACCGTATTGGCAAACCCCGAAACTCAGCCGCAGCACTAGAATCGATGCGAGAGTAAAATTGGCGCTTCAACAAATGATAGAGAGAGTAGATTTTGCCAAGAAAACATAATTAACCAAGAGGTTTTGATCGCGAGTAGTGGGGACAACCCGCCACAATCCGCATCTGAGTTAAGCCACTAACGATGACGTCGTTAGAGGATAACAGCTGTAATCCAATACGTACAGGTGCCTCGCACATACCGTAAGATCCTATTTGAGAGCAGAGAGATGAGGGTCTCTCGGTGAGGTCATGCATATAAGAGAAACGACCTGCTGAACAGCATATGGAAATGTCTTGGCCGGGTGTAAAGGTAAGATACTGTAAGGCCCCGGCTAGGCTGCGATATAATGTAGAGTCAGAAATAGGAGCACCATCTGCAGAAAGTTTGGAGTCCGTGTCAACAGGTGTACGATACGGGTTACAATTAAGCATACCAGCCCGATCAAGAACCTTAGTCGCATACTTTTGTTGAGATAGAAACATCCCCGAAGCATTACGAGTCACAGAAAAGCCCAAGAAATAATTAAGTGAGCTCCAAATCAGTATGGAGAGAACTATGCATGAAGAAAAAGTGATATTTTGCTGTAACAGATCAGAAGCAAGATGCAAGTCAAAACAATATCATCAACATATTAAAAGCTTGTCAAGCAGTGTCTGCCCCCTGTTGTAGTTGAAGAATGTGAAGAGTCACAAGGACTATGATGAAACCAACACGAGCTGCATAAGCCGCAAATCTCTGAAACAGGCCCGAGGTGCTGTTTAAGCCATAAAGAGATTCTAGAGAAAGGCAAACATTGCTCTGGATGCTGCGGATCCGGAGACCAGGAGGTTGGTGCATGTATACAGTCTTTGATAACAATCACAATGTAAAAAGGCATTGAAGTTCAAGTTGGTGAAACGGCCAATGTCTAGAAATGGTAGACTGTGTACTTCCGGATTTGTAGCCGATTGACAACGGACTGAAATGTCTATCCACCATCATACCTGCAAGTTGAGTGCTACCATTTGCAACAAGACTAAGCCTTCTGTAACACCACTTTGTACCGACCGAAGAGTACATTAGCGTTATACTTATGCCAAAAAAAAGCCACATAGAACGAACAATGTTCGCGTCGGTGGCTTGAGGCACAAGATCAAGTATTGTTTTTTAATGAAGAGCAGGCTATTCCTCAAGCATAGCAAGATACCAATATTGGGTCACGAAAAGCATATTGGATTAGGACTTAGGCCATTAGGGGATTTGGTGGACACGTGTATGTTAAAACCGTTGAGTGGGACGATTAGTAGCCGTCACGAAAGCGAGAGGATCAACGTTGGACCATGAGGGTGAGTCGAGGTGGGATATTATGTGGTTGTGTGTAGGAATAGTTGTTTTAGTGGATCCGTTTGATGTGGGCTGGATGTTTGGTGAGTGGGGAAGTGGGCTAAACTCATGTGTTTGGTGAGCCGGTTAGAGTGGGCTTTGTGGTGGACTGGGTGGAGCAGCAGCAGTAGATGTTATAGTGGTGGTGGGAAGTGGTGATGCAGAAGTGAGTTTGGATATGATGTGTTGATGTATGATGTTGGGCGAAGTGTCCAAAAATGTGTACGAGGGTGAGTCATGAGGAGTCATAGATCCATATGAGAAAACTGTCTCATCAAATGTTACATGACGGGATAAGATGATTTTGTTGTGTTTTTTAAGTCTAGGCATGATATCCGCGGTGATTTGTCGGATATCCCAGATAAAAATTGCTACGTGGGGTAGCCCGTGGTTCAAAGTTTTTGTGATTTGTAGTGAAGATGAAGATTGCAAAGGCTACCAAAAAACACGAAGATCCGCATAGTTCGGTGTTGTTTTAAAATAGGGAGTGTTGAGGTTATTTTTATTGTGATGGTGGTGGGGGTAAGATGTTCAAGAGGTAGGCGGCCATGTGAAGAGCTTCAACCCAAAATGTAGGTGGCAGGTGAGCTTGGTAAAGTTAAAGTACGAATTTGTTGTTGTGGTGCGTATCATTCGTTCAGATTTTCCATTTTGTTGTGAAGTCTTGGGACAAGAGAAACGAATGGAAATACCATTGGTCACAAATAGTTGGTGAAGGGCAGTATTGTCAAACTCACCTCCATGATCACATTGCAAAGATTTAATGTCACAATTAAAATGGTTCTTAACATAAGCACGAAAGTGAATAAATTTGGACAACACATCCGACTTATGTCGTAATGGTACATATAAGTAATGTTGAGGAAAATGATCAGAAACAAGACCATAATATTTAATACCCGAAAACTAGTAAGAGGGTTGTCTATAATCAGAATGGATTATATCAGAGGAGCCTTAACAATAAGTTTTGAAAGTGAGAAAGGACAGCCATCAAGTGTTTGCCAAGCTGACAAGATGGCAAAGATGCGGAAGACTGTGTCTTATTTCATGGAAATTAAATTATTAGAAATAAACGAAATCGGAGCACTTTACTTCCCCGGCTTCTTGACCAAGTAGTTGGTGCCAGTGTGCTGTCCAACTAGAAAAGTTAAAGGGTACGACGGAGACATTGGATGGATAATGGTCAACCGTGCTGTCAAAATCTGAGGAGGGAATTTGACGGGTCAGAAATCCTTTACAAAAAACCAAATCGTCAAATTCAATTGCTACATTTATTTTCACGAATAGAATTGGGTACAGAAATTAACGTTTTTGACAATATTGGGTGTAAATAGAAACATTATTTAAGTGAATGTGTACGGTAAGAGTTGGTAGCGTGCTTGGACCGTCAATGTGGTGACAGGAATAGATTTCCAGTCACCAACACAGAACATATGGATATATGCGATAATTACAAATAGTACTAAGATTATTAATGAAGAGTTAAGGTTGAGATGAAGCTAAACAGTATCCTTGTTAAAATTTAAGTTAGCCTGATCATGTAAGGTCAAAGTATTATAAAGCATGTGGCAGTTGTGTCTCATGACTAGTCGAAACCCTGAGAGGCAGATTGGTTTTGTACAACAGCCCGAGTAGAGGCCTGCTCGGTGGGGCTATTGAACCCGAACGTGGGCTCGGTGTGGTTTGTGTTTGCT
Organism: Tanacetum coccineum; assembly: GCA_026074375.1. Lineage (NCBI taxonomy): Eukaryota > Viridiplantae > Streptophyta > Magnoliopsida > Asterales > Asteraceae > Tanacetum > Tanacetum coccineum. The sequence continues at coordinate 9,928 of BQNB010133046.1, forward strand.
GAAATCTGGAGGGGCATTGGCCCATTATGCAGCATTTTGTATAGGAAAATAACTTATAAAGATGAGTGTAGAAGTTTTTTTTATCAAAAACGAAAAATGAGTTTTCACATAGTGTGGAGACGGCGTCACGATTTACACGCGACGCCATCACCACGACACCTGTGACGGGGTCAGGATATCCCTGACGGCGTTAATCGCCCAGTTACAGGAAAACTCGAAAATTTTAAGTATTTTTGAAAATAAAACTTGTACAACACTTAAGAAAGTTGTAATTCTTTTATAAACTTGCAAAACCATGAGTTTAACAATTCTCTCATCCTATCCTTACTACTTTACAGAGTCAACCCTAATTTCATACTATATATTATTATATCGCATATTTTACGCTTGGTGTAGTTGTCTTTGTCTTTTATTACATGTTATATTTGATGAGAAGAAGCTTGAAAGTTCTTAGGAAGTTTCATTGTATGATTCTTGGAGACGATTTAACCAGTTATCGCATGTTTTTTCTCTATTATTGAGCAAACCAGTGGAGTACTAGTTTCTTTTCCTTATTTTCTTTTCCCTTTATTCATTTTTACGGGCACTTCTATAGAACATTGGGGACAATATTCAACTTAAGTGTAGGGGAAAATAAGCCTTAGAAACTATTCTTTCATTTGCCATTTGCTTTGTCCTTAAAATGATAGGTAATATATCGAAACATATCATAAAAAGGTAATTTTGACCTAAATTTAATTTTTTTTATGACACACACCGACGAAAATCGAGTATTAATAGCGTCTCATGGATAGGAATGTATTTGACTAGCACAAAAACCCTCAAAATTCCACCTCAAAAATTTGAGGTTCGCCTTTCGATCTATAAGAATTCGGGTATCTATTATTGATACTCAAGATAGTTTATACCTTTAACTTTCTCGAGTTAAGGACTGAGAAATCATATGTATCTATTCCGTCATTACGGATGTGTACGTGTGGTCTTTGTCGCCTTTTCTGGAGCATTGAGATCGGTATTAGATTATATGAGTGTACCGATAGTGTATCAAATTCTAGAACTTGTTATTGTGATGCATCCCGAGATTGTATAGTGAGTATTAGGATTTGCTAGATAAGATGCACTAGGATTAACCTATGTTTTAAACTTGTAACTGTTATGATGGTCACACCGATCATGTAACTATCCCGCACCCTTGCCATGCACTCAGTTTTAGTGCAAGATACCCCTAGTACAACCCTCCTAGCCTATCGTTTTTCACGGTTCTCGTAATTTTCTGGTTAATCCAGATTATTAATGAAGAGCATTGTTAACCCTTAAACCAATCGTTACACCCAAATCGCCTTAGCCTACCTTGTATGTACTCACTTTTAGTACATTATTGTTTTAACCCAAGTTAATTATTTGAGTACACAGTTGCTAAGTCCTTATCCTTGTAAATACAGTTTTGGGATGATTGAGATTCATGGTAGTATTTATTTCGCAAAAGAATGGAGAAAAAAAGCTAAGTCAATACCCTCATACGTTTGTTAGATGATCTCCATGTTATTTTGATCCACCTCAAATCGGGTCATTAGTTAGATTGTAAATATCGAGCATGTAAAAGCTCAAGTGTAGGGGTATGTGTTATAAACCTCATGTTATGATGTATTATGTTATTTAAAAAAAAGAGAAAAACAAAAAAGAAAAAGAAAGAGATTGATGTAGAGTTGTGTAGAGTTTGTATATCTTTGTCCGAGTCTTGGCTTAGCAACCAAACCAGCGTGTATTCGTATGAATAATTAGCTAACCCTTCCACTCCAAATTCACCCAAAGCCACCCAAATGTATCCACCCGTTTTCGTTTCCATTTCCATTATATGTTATTTTACACCTACATCCCGCAACCCTTTAAAAGACCTCTTAGATAGTAATGAATAATGCTTGCGCCTAGCGGTGGAAATTTGATCCTTTACCAAGCCTATGATAACTTATATGCTATGACAGGTAATGAGTGTTTATTTTCCATTTTCTCATACTTGTTATAATTTATTATACACCTGAGTAAAAGAGAGAATCCCAAACACTTATGTAAAGTGCTAGTATATACTTATAGTGCTTTTAATTACGAGGTCTAGAAGGTTGTGTTGTAAAATACTTTTAAAGAGTATGTTAAATGACTCTCATATTGCTATTGCTACTGTCTAGGTAGAAAAGCCTATTTGCTTGAGGACAAGCAAATCCAGAGTGTAGGGGTATTTGATGAGGTGTCATTTTATACACTTTTTCGGGGTCATTTAACCCCCTAAATCATGCATTTATGCCCAAAATAGGTACTTAATCGTTCCTTTTTAGGTATTTAGCATTTGGAAGGCATTTGGAGGAAATACACGTGACTTGGGCTCATTTGGAGAAGAAACGGACAAGATTACGAACCAACACCAAGACTCTTCAAGATTTAAAGTCTCAGAGCCTGGAGACGGCGTCACCATTTATACACGACGCCGTCACACTTCATCTAGTGACGGCGTCACAACATTTCTTGACGGCGTCAGCCCGCACCGACTCAACTCGGATCTAGAAGATTCTACTTTATGACGGCGTCACGATTAAAATGCGACGCCGTCACAGCGATATTCTTATAAATATAGACCCGAAATTAGGGTTTTATGTGTGTAACTTTAGAGTAAAAAAGGGGGACGAACCCTAGTTCGTTTGGCAGCTTATTAGGACGATTTTAGGGCTTCAAAACCCTATTGTACCTCCTTCAATTCATGTTTTAATCAAGTAAGACTATCTTAATCATTCAATATGTCTTGTTGTTTGATTCTTATTTGTTCTTGCTTTATCTTTAACATGCTTGGCTAAACTCCTTATTGTATTCATTTATGATTGTATGAAACCTAGAATGTAGATCTTAGTAGTGTTGTTTCTTGTGATGAATATGCATGTTAGGCTTTAGAAAACCAGTTTTTGTCTGTATCGCTGTTGATATGTCTAGGAAAACATGATTGTGTAGATAGGATACCATCGGATAACATTCTTTATACTACCTTGCCCCTTATATGGTTGATCCACTTTTAATATATTTCAAATGCATTTAATATACTCTTGGGGGGCGGGTAATAGTCTTCATATTACCTTACTTTGTGTTTTGCCTTAATAGAATATTAAATAGACGGCGGGTTCGTGTAATCTGTTCATGACTTAGAAAATAATTACATAGATCATCACAAGTGTGAAAAAGCAACAACACTAGGAGAAGCAATCTATGAAGTAATACATGATTAAATGAATACAATCTTTTTAGGGCAAATTGACTCTTATAGTTTTCTACTTTTAATTTTTTATCATTTTAAGTACTCTAAAATTTTATACCATAAGTGGGTCACTGAACTTGAGATTTTATTTCATTTTAAGTACACTTTTGATATGACACATGAGTTTTCGACCGTTCTCACCGATTTCGTTTGTTTTCGACCGTTTTCTACTGATTTCGCTTGATTTTTACAGTTTTCGACCATTTACGTTCGTTTTTGACCGCTTTACACTGATTTTGTCTGTTTTTGACCGATTTCATCCGTCTTCGATCGTTCTCTGCCATTTTTTACCGTTTACGACCGATTTCGTCCCTTTTTGACAATTTTTGACCATTTACGTTCGTTTTTGACCGCTTTTGACTGATTTCGTCTGTTTTTGACCGATTTCGTTCGTTTCAATCCTTTTCATCCGTTTTCAATCGCTTTTGACCGATTTCGTTCGTTTTCAACCATTTTTGACCCATTCCGGCCGATTTTGCCCGTTTCTTTTGAAAAATCATACGTTTTTGACCATTTTTGTCCTTTTTTGACTATTTTTGTCCGTTTCTATTTTCGGCATCGCCAAATGGTGTCAACCCTTGTGAACTGATATCACAACATAAAGAGCAAACGACGTAAATCAGTCAAAAACGATCGAAGATGGTCAAAATCAGTCAAAAACGAACGAAATCAGCCGAAAATGGTCGAAAGCGGCCGAAAATGATCGAAAACGGATAAAACAAACGAAAAGGGACGAAATGAGTCAAAAACGGTCGAAAGGAGACGAAAACGATCAAAATCGGGCGAAATCGGTCGAATACGGACGAAATCGGTCAAAAACGAACGAAATTAGTCGAAAACGAACGTAAATGGTCAAAAACTGTCGAAAACGAACGAAATCTGTCGCAAACGAATGCAAATGGTCGAAAACAGACGAAATCGGTAAAAAACGAACGTAAATGGTCGAAAACTATCAAAAACGGACGAAATCAGTTGAAAACGGAAGAAAACGGTCGAAAACAAACGATATCGGTGAAAACGGTCGAAAACGGACGAAAATAAGGAAAACAGTCAAATACAACCTCAAATACAGTGACCCACATATCAAAAGAGTACTTAAAATGGTATATAACCTCAAATACAGTGACCCACATATAGTATAAAATTTTAAAGTACTTAAAATGGTAAAAAATTAAAAGTAGAAAACTGTAAGAGTCAATTTGCCCTAATTTATTTGAGTAAAGTGCAATATACATTTATGTGATTTGCTTAAAATCCGTCTTACATCCTTGGCTCAAATCGTGTTCAAATATCATTCATTTACATTCTTAGGAAAAAAGTCAAAAACGATGCAAATATATTATCAGTTAAAAAAAAATGCTGGTCACGTGATGCAAAGAACATCTATATAACTTGTTTAAAATTCGTATCACATGAATATATTATAATACTACACATTACAGAATCAAAACGACATAGTTTTTACACCATGTGCACTATTCATTTTAAGCACTGTAGCAGTGCTACAGTGCTACAGTGCTGGGCTAAAAAAGCCAAAAAAATTTAGCCCAAAAATTTGGGCCGGCCCAATTAGTTTTTTTTTTTTAAATTGTTGGCACAAAATATGGAGGAAAAAAATGTTACAAAATTACCGACGGATTCAGATAAAAAAATACCCGCGGTAACATTTCCGAATTGACTTCAAAACGACATAGTTTTTACACCATGTGCACTATTCATTTAAACACTGTAGCACTGCTACAGTGCTACAGTGCTGGCTAAAAAATCCCAAAAAATTTAGCCCAAAAATTTGGGCCGGCCCAATTAGTTTTTTTTTTTTTAAATTGTTGGCACAAAATAGGGAGGAAAAAAATGTTACAAAATTACCGACGGATTCAGATAAAAAAATATCCGCGGTAACATTTCCGAATTGACTTCAACAGGCCCAAAAATTTGGGACGGCCCAATTAG
>BQNB010133047.1:5752-18528 GCA_026074375.1 Tanacetum coccineum
ATGAGATTGGTCGTCCGGTTATACAAAAGGCCGGGCTAGAGCACAAGATTGACTTTATCGAATCTCAGGCTCTACCGGCGCTTGATAAGCTGCTAGAGAATGTAAGTTCTGGTACCATATGTTGTTGATGTTGTTTCGGCTTATAGTGGGGTGTTTGTTTAAGCTTATATGTTATGAACTTATTTGATTTCCTGTAAGCCTCAATTTTTCGGGTTATTATAAGACTTTTGGGCTTATATAAGTTTATCATATAATAATAATCTTATATAAGCCCACAAGTCTCAAAATAAGCCGGAAAATTGGGGCTTATGAAATATAAGCCGAAACACATATAAGCTCATAAGCCACATATAAGCTTAAACAAACACACCTACATAAGAAACTTATATAAGCCGAAAAGTTTCAAAATAAGCCACAAAAAGTGAGCTTATGTACATAAGCTCAAAACTAAATAAGCCATAAGCTGGCTATATAAGCCGAAACAATATAGTTTTTGTAATATGCAAATTTTAAGCTCCTTGATAACTATCTATGTCCCTTTGATTAGCCTAAAAATGAAGTTAGTTTCGACTATGCTTTTGTTGATGCGGACAAAATAAACTACATCAATTATCATGAGAGAATAATGAAACTAGTGAAGGTGAATGGGATTGTTGTATACGACAACACGCTTTGGTTTGGATCAGTCGCGCAGCCTGAGGAAATGGTTCTTAAAGAATTCAAAGAGGGGAGAGTGAGCACTATACAGTTTAACAAATCACTCGCAACAGACCCTCGTATCGACATCTCTACAGTTCCATTAGGTGATGGCATCACCATTTGCAGACGTCTCTACTAGAACTCGAGGCACAGCTGCTTCAATGTTTTCTTTTATGCATTTGTTTTCTTCGATAGTTTAAATGGTGGAATGTGTTCTAATTGTTTGTTGTGGTTGCTAATGAAATAAAAAGGTTTTATTTGTCGAACATGATTATAATTTCGACTCTTTTGTAAATGAAAGAAACTATTTTTCGGTTTTTTTAGTAAACTCAGACCATTTACATATGCATAGTGTAAAAAGTATTTACAGCAAGTTGTTTGGGTAAGATCCATGTTCGAACTCTTATTTACAGCATAGTGAGTGATACATCTTGTTCAAACCATGACCCGTATGACCCGCAACCCGTTTTGACCCGTGACCCCATCTGCCCGTTTTCCACCTCCAACATAAGTACAAAATCACTTTCATCAACCTTATTATTACTATTAACCGAGATAATCATTATACATAGCTAGAGTGAAAATTCACAATCAACGTTAGATAAATGACAATAACTCATTTCAATCAAATTTTACAGCATCACCATATACAGAAAAACAAGATTAATGTTTAAGCATATTTCCGTCGGGTTGATCTTGATGGCTCCCACGTGCCATTCATCCTCTGTCCCGAGCATGGAAGCGTGCTACAAACATAAAAGAACCGGTTGATCTTGATGGCCTACCCAGCCATCCATTAGTCAGCAACTAACATTAGCATAAGTAACAAAACGTACAATAGCAAGAAACCAATGGTACAGCAAATGATCTATGTCAACAAGGCTGAAGCAAACAAGCTGATAACGAAAGCGATTTCAAATGTCCATGAATTTAGACAACGACGTCTTGATATCAGATAGCAGTTTTGCAACTGGTTTCCGCAGCATCCTTATTCCCTAATCCGTGAGAGGAAAGCTTGAGTGCCTTATTTCAAGTTTTCGTATTTCATGCATCAGCATGCTTGGGTCGATACAAGCAGTTGACTGTCTCAATTGTCTTTGTCTTCTGTGTGTCTTTCTTTCTGAGAGTTCGGATACATTCACAATACTAAAAGAAAGACAATTGGCTTCTTGGCGAGAGAGCACGCTCCTGGTACACAAACAACAAAACTCAAATTCATCAAACAACGTCTTTAAGAGCACTAAATGTTAATTATGTCAAATATTGATGCTTTTTTTGTGGTGGTCAGTAGCGTGTACTGATTGATTGATATAGAACCAAAAGTAACAGTAAGACATCAAGGAAATAAGGAACTTTGATTAGAAATCCATAATCGTAGTTAAGATGTGACAAGTAGCAATTAAGCACCCGAGATGCTGACCACCTCCTCAGTCACCTCCATAACTGTGCCTTTACGCCAGTCTCATTACAGATTTCAAGAGCCGAAAACTGCATCGATTTAGCACTAGTAATAATGTAAATGACACAGAAAGACAATGTGAAAATTATTATAAACTTACAATTTAGCTGTAAGCTACTACTAGTAATAGACTAGTTTAAGACCCGTGTAATACACGGGCTGTCTCAATTTCTTTTACGTGAGTTTAATCAAAGAACATTGGAAGAATTTTGCACATAAGTTCGAAATATGTGAATGCGAGCCAAATAGTGCCCCTTATGTCAAATGATATGCACATGTACATTATAATGATAGCGCAAGTAGGTTTGGTTACAACGAAATTGGTTGAGATCAATGGTTTAAAACCCTGTTTGACTTGGGTTGACCCGTTTCAGCCGGATCTGGCCCGTTTTGACCGGGTCAGGGTCGTTTTGAAGGATCTGACCGGTTTTGGCTGGGTCTGGTCGGTTTTGGCCGGGTCTGACCGGTTTTGGCCGGGTCTGGCCTGTTTTGACCACGTCTGACCTGTTTTGACCGGGTCTGGCCCGTTTTGCCCGGGTCTGACCTGTTTTGACCAGGTGTGACTCGTGTTGGCTGGGGCTGACTCGTTTTGGCTCGACCTGTTCCATTTTGGCCGGGTCTCAACTTTGACATCAACTTCAAATCATAGAGCATTTGGTTAATAAGCTAATGAAAACACATGCTGTGATGATGTATAAAGCAGATAACCATCATAAATCAATCAAATATTACTTGACAATCATTAATCATCTGTGAACGGAATTCCTTTCACAACTAGGCCAGTACTCAGCTACAAGTTTCAAAAATGACAAATCAGTTTCCATTAGCTTAAAAGGCTCGTCATGATCTACTGGTTTAATGTGTGGAATGTGTCAATTTTTCTAGATAAAACGGCCTAAATGGGTCAACCTGCAACCCGTTTAACATATATTTTTACACCATTTTGCACTCCGTGATAACCATATAACTGCAAGCTATCTTGAGCTAGAAACAGTTCTATTCTTACATGTCCATACAAATGTGCAAGTACGAAAAAAAAATCCCCAAATAAGCAGTCTGGTACCGACTATTAATACTCAGATTTTCAGAGCTGCTAAAGGATCTCAATGCTACACAGCTACAGTAACTCACGAGAAATGTCAAAAGATATGCAATAACCAATGAGGGGAAGAGACTGTAAGTTAATGGTCATTATGGATGGACTACAAAAAGTGTACAACAATTTGCTAATTGTAACCTAACAAAACACAATGTCAGCAAAAACCGCGACTTGAGAGACTTTTGAAGCAGGCATAGTGATCCATGTTGAACTTTTAGCAACAGCAAACACATACACATTTACAAGGCTTACCTCTAACATGCGATATCATCATATCACTTCACTAAGCAACTTTGCATATGTCTTCATACTCTATCGTTTGAATAACTCTCACATTCAGTCTTTGATGGCTAAACTAGGACTTTCTCTTTCTTTGACGGCTCTCAGCTGGGCGGTCTTTCTTTGATGAAGATGCATCGTGACGTCTTTTCCTCTGAGTTGGCGTGATATCATAGTGTTTATCAAAGTTATCTTCATGTACCAACAATGATTTCATGAGTGCATCGTACAACTCTTGATGAGATGGATGAGTTTTGAATGACTTGGTTTTTGTCATTAATTGAAACAGCTCATCCTTTAGATCATATTCTTTAACTGAATCTGAATCAGATGTACCGAAATCAGGAACAACTTTCCGTAATTCTTTCTTGGACATTGCATCAACGTGAGTTTTTGTTGAATTTTCAATTGCATCAGTATGATCAACCTTGGACATTGCATCAACTTTCTTTTCGAGTTCCATAAGCCTTTGCAAGACAGTCTTTGACGAATCATTCTTTCTTTTTATAGTCTCAGTTCTTTCATCTTCAGATATTACTTTGACTTCTTCATCATCACTCGTCACTAACTGTTCTTCATCAGATCCCCAATTAGACTTGTCAGAAGTATCTTTATGATCAGAATCAATAGGAGTGTCTGAAGCCACCTTAGATCCTTCTCCTGGACCTTTGGGAATTTTCTTGAGTATGTATTCATTTCTGCTAGTTTTAACTACTTTCCTCAGGTTCAATAGAGACTGTGCAACATCATCACAATCTTTAACAATATTATCAGCAATGGTGATACATCTGTTTCTTCTTGGTACTCTATCTTTCGTCTTCTTCGTATGCACTTTAACTTCAACATTCTTCCTGCTCATAGTACCTTTTCCTCGACGTCTGCGTACACTTGATTCAGTACCGGTCGACCTAGCCAAATACTTTGCATAGTGAGCAGAATTCCTGATTGTGTCACTCATCATCACATCTGGAATTGACATTCCATACTTTGGGTGTTCCTCTCCTTTTCTCACAAACCTCAACTTTCCAACAACGGCATCATATTCGATCGTATGCGTCCAAGATTCGGGTCTCTTAGATAAGGTGTTGTGTTTTGAGAGAATGTGATCAATGATGACCTTTGTGAATCTAGGATAAGGCAACACTTCCTTCTTCTTGGCATTGGACTGTCTACAGTCTATTTGATATTGGAAGTCTTCCCATATCAGGTCTGCATAATCAACATTTTTGTTGTTTACCATGCCCCAAAGAATTTGAATCCTTGATCGTCTTAGTTTGTCCAAACCAGTAGATTTTCCAGTTAGGCATTTATTGATGATGGTCAAAAAAGTTCTCCATGGTTGATACATTTTGTCGATGTACATAGTAGATATTAAATCGATAGAATCCGGGTAACCAAGCTGTTTGATGAAAGAAACAAGGTCGTCGTGTGGAGGTGGTTCAACAAAGTTTTGATTAGGAAGTCTTGGAGTAATCTGAAATGCATCACGAAATACCTCTGCTCCTACTTCAAATTGTTGATCATCGAGCATGAAGTGGTAAGTCTTAGTGCTTGTATTTTCAGCAACAGTGTGCCAAAATTGCTGCATGTAGATCTCAGGAACATCAGCTGTTTTGGTGAAAGCGTTGAAGAACGAGTATTGCTTAAGAATATCCAGAGTGAGTTGGTAGATTGGTTCCTTTTGCTTTTTCTCTGGAGCAAGTCTGAAGTTGCTAATAATGATCTTCACCCGATCATCGATTGGAACCAATTCCTCATCAGAACGAGGTTGTTGTTGATTTTCTTGTGCCATTTGATTCTGGTAAGAATATATCAATCCAATTTCTATATACAACAGATATAGACACAGATTTGATTGAATACTCTTTGTGTTTTACGTGATTGTTGATTTAGTTATGAGTTATTTAATCCGATTTAAGCTCAATTCATGAAAGTCAAACTTTGGTCAACGGTGAAAGTCAACAGTCGAAGTCAAAGGTCAAAACAATCAACGGTCAAACAGGTTCAGTCAAACAGTCCAAATAAGAATCAAAACAGGTTCAGTCAAACATGTTAAACCTCGGATCACAAATCAACCTAAACCACGGGATTTAATCTTAAACATAAACCGCGATTTGCAAATTTCCATTACAATGCATTTATAAACACAATACTTAAGCATACAACGCAGCTTATACTCATGCGAATGCCATTCTAAATCGTCCATAAGTCAAACATGGATTCAAACTAATAAAAACTGGATTAGCACTAGCTTAACTACACCTAGAGGAACATTAACCCTATGGCTAATTTCACTAAAACTCAACTTTGAAAAATAAGAACCATAATTCGATTTTAAGTGTGAGTTCTAGGAATGGATTAAGACCATCCTATAAGATAGTTGATATAAAATTTAGATAAGCACAATCGGTCATAATTATTCAGGCCAATCAGAGAAGCATTCTTATTGCATAAACTCACCTTATTTAATCTTATTCGAGTAACTTCATCAACCGGAAAAAGTTGTAGCTTAATCTTTGTCAATGGATCCACTTCTCCGCTCTTGAGTTGCAATGCTGTTACTTCTTTTCTAGTTCGTCCTAGAGGTAATTTACTTTCCGAAAGCTGCCGACTGAGTAAATCTGCAGCATCAACATGGTTCCGTTGGAATATGATATTTACATATAGTTCAACTTATTGCCATAACATGAGCAAACATATAATACCCTTGGTGAGAGGTTAAACTAGAATGTCAAAAAGTAAAGTGATCCAAAGAAACAATTAAGCATGCGCATATAATCAATAAAGACTAATTGAAGTGAAACAAGCAAATTTCGAATTTAAACAACATATGGAAAGATGTTCCCAACCTGATAATGGTTTTTGTTTGTTTGTGCGTTTGCTTGTTCGCGTGGCAGGTGGTGGCTGAGCTATATTTCCTTTTCGCTGGACGTGTGGCTTCATAGCAGCTCTTATTTGCTGTCAGAAATAAACTATTTATATGAATATACGAAACTTGTTTTGGAATGAAAGAGTTGTTAGCTCAAAAGAACGCTAAATGAAAATGCAAAATTATCTGTTTTGAGGAAGTTAAGCATTAAAAATGTGATTGCAAATTCTAGTATACAAGTCCCATATATAGCAGCAGGCCAAATCAACAGAGAATAACATAAAAAAAAAAAAAAATTATCCGCAAACAATCTGACTTGTAATTTAACAACCCTAATTTGGAAAAGAATAAACTACATTTTTGGTCCTCGTGGTTTGTCGGGTCTTTCACTTTCAGTCCATTTTTCAAAAAAGTTACGAATCTTCTCCAAAGTTAACTTTCACTTTTAGTCCAAAAATGGACTGAAAGTGTTATGGGTCGTCGGACTTTAGAGAGGATCCACAACTTTTTATGGACTAAAAGTGAAAGACCCTGGAAACCACGAGGACGAGGACCAAAAATACTAAACCGCATAACTTCGTTAAGCCTCGGATCACAAATCAACCTAAACCACGCATAAACCGCGATTGGCAAATTTTCATTACAATGCATTATATAAACACAATACTTAAGCATACAACGCAGCAGCTTATACTCATTCAAATGCAATTCTAAGTGAAATCGTACATAACTGAAACATGGATTCAAACTAATGAAAACTGGATTAGCAGTAACTTAACTACACCTAGAGGAACATTAACCCTATGGTTAATTTCACTAAAACACAAGTTTGAAAAATAAGAACCCTAATTCAATTTTAAGAGATTTAGACAAAAAAAAAAAACATAATCATTTTAAGAGGATGATTTTAACTCTTTACCTTTTGATTCAAACCGACTTTCTTCTTCATTCGAGTCTCCATTGTAAATAGATATTTCAGTTTTTTGAAATTAAACTTTAAACCGCACCTAGTGGTTTATGGGTTAGGATTTTGAAATGTTTATCACATTCTTGTTACCACTTTCCTAAGAGCATTAAATCTTTTGAGCAGTTTTATTGCATTCTACGAAAGACTTTTTAAAAAGCTTCTTACAAAGACTTGATAAACCTCATGTCTTTCTAAAAAGTTTTAGTGATTAAATCTTTTATGCATTGAATTTATTAAATGCGCATTGCCTTAAACATCTATAAAAAATATGGCAACCTAAGTACTTGTCGTTGATAGCCTAAGACCACTAACCCTGGATGTAACCGGGTCCAACCCGTTTTGATCGGGTTTGACTCATTTTTTGTCGGGTCTGACTTGTTTTGACTGTGTCGGAGTTGTTTCGTTTGGGTCTGAGATGTTTTGGCCGGGTCTGACTCGTTTATATCGGGTCTGACTCGTTTATATCGGGTCTGACTTGTTTTGACCGGGTCTGACTTGCTTCAATGTTTTCCATTATGCATAAAGGTTTTCTTTGATAGTTCAAATGGTGGAATGTGTTCTAATTTCTTGTTGTGGTTGCTAATGAAATAAAAAGGTTTTAATGAAAAAAACTATTTTTCGATTTCTTTTTAATAAACATAGACTCTTTTGTCCATGTTTGATTTTTGGGAATGACCAAACCACCCGAGACCAGCCCGATTAAATTGTCTCCCCGACCAAATGAGCATGATTAAGATACACTGAGTTGGATATCAAAGCTGATTATTCAAGATGAAAGCTAACAATCGACATTTTAAATGATAAGTGACTTTTTTAATTCTTAGGAAACTAGTCGAATATCAAAATAGTACACAGTATGAGTCTATGACTAAAAGTTGATGATGAAATGGATGTACAGATATAAAAATGGTTGATATTGTTGCTAGTTTGTTACCTCCTCATCATATGACTTGTGGCATTTAATCGGAGTTTAGACCATCGATATTAGTTATCTAAGAATCTTGTGCTCCTTTTCGTTAAATTCCCTATTGTCACATCAATCCAGGCCAGTGAGTGATACCAGTGAGTGATACATTTTGAAATGAAAGTTCTGAAGACCGCGCCATCAACATCACCATTAGATGTTTCTAATCCTCTCCTCACATGTGCCCCAAGTTTCCCAACCTAAAGGGTTATTTTAGGCCTCTAACCCCGCCTACACGTTTGACTTGATAAATGATAAAGGTTAACACTAGAATTCCAACGGTTCCAATTGGCCAATTTCGTGACACAATGGTCTTATTTTCTACTTTAACATTAAGCTGGAACTTATCAAGTAATGCTTAATTTTTTGAGGTAAGGTGCAGTTAGAGCCAAAGAAAATACACGACTAGGTATGGTCCAGTGACAGGTTTTCAGGCTGAGAAGGTGGAGTTTCTCAAATGATCGATCACCTTACTAGACAAGTATGATATAGTATAAGGAGAGATGATTTGGCCCATAACCGGAACTAAACTCTAAAAGAAACATACAAGAATATCCCAAGTTTTAAATGTTCCCACTTGTAATATAGTACTCGTATAATTTAGCATAAACGTCATGTATAATTTAGCCGTAAGTTACAAGTAACAGTTTTGCTAATTTTTTTTAGCCCACTTTATATACTCCAATAACTTCATCGCATATTCCAAGATATGTTTTCGCCGGGTCTAACCTGTTTTGGCCGGCCTGCTCCGTTTTGGCCCGGTCTGACTTGTTTTGGCCGGGTCTGGCTCGTTTTGGCCGTGTTTGACCTGTTTTAGGCGGATCTAGCCCGTTTTGACGAGGTCTGACTTGTTTTGACCGGGTCTGACTTGCTTCAATGTTTTCCATTATGCATAAAGGTTTTCTTCCATAGTTCAAATGTTGGAATGTGTTCTAATTGCTTGTTGTGCTTGCTAATGAAATAAAAAGGTTTTTGTTGAAAATGATCATAATCTCGACTCTTTTGTAAACTAATCTTATGTTTCCAAAACCTGCATAGTAATGATTCAGTTGGCCAATTTCGTAACATCATGGTCAAATTTTCTTCCATAACGGTAAGGTAGAACTTACCAAGTAATGATCCAAGGTCCATAGACTTAAGCTTTCGGTTTTTCAAACTCTGACATTGAAATTGGAGCTTCAACATGAAGTCCTGTGGAGTTTTTAAATTCGAGTATGTGTGTACTGAGGTAAGGTGTAGTTAGAGCCAAACAAAATACACGGCTTGGTATGGTCCAGTGACTCGATCACCATACTAAGTAAGTTATCTAAGATTGTAATTGTGAACCACATTTATGCAGTTTCTCATTTGATCGATTACCTTATTAGACAAGATTATATGTCTGGCCAGTAGAAGACGTGCATACAGAATACAAGAATCTAATTTTCGCCTTGGAAAAAGGTTTTACGGCGCTACTCATCCTGTTAGTAATAAAGGTCTCTCCTGTCATTGATGTCATCGACTGTGTGATCCTATCTCAGACATCTTAAAGCTGAGACTTGGCATAGCTATGTGCTGCCATGTGTCACAGTTAGTTAAGAAGTTAGAAATCCTGATTATTTTTTCGACTAAAAGTTATATCCAAAGTCGATTAGTTGTAACCAAAGTTGCATATATTTTTTATTTTTTTAATGCATTTGGCCACGCGTATCATGTTAGAAGTTACGATTTTGAACTCAAACTTGCCATTTATAACTAATGTAAAGCTAGGACTGCAGGAACTAATATATACAAGTATGTTTTAAGATGTTGTTAAAACCCGAAATCCCCGTCTCAGCATCAAGGCCATAATAATTAAGTGAAAGAAATAAATTAATTCAGTTATATGTTAGTAGCAATACTTAGGAGGGTTAAATATGACTTAGACAATAATAAGGGGTTGGATTGTATTTAGTTTAAATAGAGTTTAGGATTGTACTTAGATAAGGAAACTAGTTGCTTGGCTTGCAAACTAAGCATGTAACCGTCATATAGAATTTGTATTCCATATGGATTGTACCCCCATCCCTATAAATAGAGATGAGGGGGGATGCTAGTTTGTACATTCTTCCTTGCTCATTCGTTAATTAATACAATGTAACGTTTGGGGTCACGTGTGTGTTTTCTTTGAGTCTATATTCCGCGCTAGCTTTTAAGGTTTGTTGGACTTTATTTTTCCAACCTGTTTGTTCTCCCCTCTATCTTTATAAAAGGAGATGAGAGGGAGGGGTTTTGTACTTCATTATTTTCTCACTCAATAAACGTATAATATTGAGGGTTATATTTTTGTGCATCTTTTCCTTTTTCTGTTATACATAATCTGCTAGGGTGTGTTCGTCTTCAAGATCGAATTTGTTCCGCACTAGTAACCAGGTTATAGGCTGTAGAATCTTACAAGTGGTATCAAGAGCTAAGGTTACGTTGGTTTTTTGAAGCTAGGTTGACTCAAAGGTGTACAATCCCATCAAGTAATATATCCTCTTTTTGATTCGTTAACCGTTGGATCGTTGTGAAATTCGAATCGTAGGTCGAAGACACATAGATCTAGAATCTCACCGGAGGGATCGTCAGTTGGAGGTTTGTAGAGAGAGATATAGTAGGTCGAAGTTATTGTTCCAGAATCTGCAGATTCTATTTAAAGTAGATTTCGATCCAGGATTTGAAGGCTTAAAATTGTCGAGTTTTGCAAGAGTCTTGAGGTCTATCAAGGTTGGTATTGCAAAAGTTTTAATTCGACAAGGTTCAAGCTTCAAAAGGATTTGTACAAGGTTGAGTCTTTAAGCTTCAAAGTATTGTTTTTAAGGTTCTAGAGGTGATCAAGTTTGAAAGGTAAAAAGGCTTCAAGGTTTAGTTGATTATCTAGAATCTTGAATTATTGAAGTTTGAAGGTATCCGCGGGTTTCTTGGTATTCTAAGTCTTGGTGGTTCTTGGAAAACAAGTAAGGTTTAGCTTTGTCTCAGGATTCAAGAAAAGTGATTACTTGGAGTACAAGATATATCAAGGTTGTAGACTTGAGGTGGAAAGATCGAAGCTTTAGGGTTTTCTAAAGGTTAGTAGATCAATCTTTACAATAAAGCGTTTAACACATGGCTTGTGAGACTTGTCGGTAAAGTTGGTTAAGAAACAACTTGACAAGGTTTTTAGCAAGGTAAAAGAAGAATGTCTAGTTTGATTACTAGGTTTGACATCGAGAAGCTCAATGAGAATATTGTATAAAATCATGGAGGTTCAAAACAAGTTGGATTAAAGCAACTTGGTTCTAAACAAGTTAGGTTTAAACAACTTGGTCATAAACAAGTTGAGTTTAAACAACTTGGTCCTGGTGTTATAACAGGAGTCCATAGAGTACAGGGTGAAAAACATGTTTGGTTTGAGGTGGAACTGAAGGGAGCTCAAGGAGACCGTGGACCTGAGGTTTTTCAGGTTAGTAACGATGATGATGCAGTGGCTCAAAGAGGGTTGGAGGATAAACAACTTGAAGAAAAGACAAACACGGACTGATTTGTAAAGGAGCAGGAAAATGTACACCTTGGCATAAAGGTGGGGGCATACATTACGATAACCGAAGTACCTGGTCAAGAGGGTAATGTTGCTGGAAGGAAGAAAAGGAGGTCTAAGGAAGCTAAACCCGGGAATCTACTAAAGTTCAAGGTCTGATTAACAAGGCGGTCCCCGGTTTGGGGTCACGTGTGTGTTTTGTTTGAGTCTATATTTCGCTCTAGCTTTTAAGGTTTGTTGGACTTATTTTTTAACAAGTGGTATCAAGAGCCATAGGTTTATTGTGGTCATCGAAGTTCGAGTGCTAGATCGAGGTTTCGAGTCGTTCGAAGTATCGAGGTTCGGTTGTCAGTTCTTTGTAGTCTCTCGTGTACACTACTTGTGCTCGATACAACTTGCGATCTTGCGTTCCGCGATCGAACTTCAGGTTGTTGTCGTAATTATCCAACAAATTTCATCTTTTAACCATCAAAGTTGATATTTACTAGACGAAACTACAAAACTGAAGTTAAAAATAAACTTATGATGGTCTTTCCGTCCATCCTTATATGTTGTACAGAGATGGCACTACTTACGCGCAATGGTGCAGGCAGTGTAGCTTTCTTTTTGAATACTACAAGTATATAGAAATATGATATGATGTCTTGCGTGGTTGTGCCACTAAACAGCTTAATTAAATGCGATTAAGTCGTTTAAGCAATCTATACCTTCTATTAAAAAGAAGTTTTAGTTGATGTCATGAAATGCCAATTTCAATTGATGATGTAATAATTAATTTTAATATCAATTTTCCTAATTATTTAAATAAATAACCTTTTTACCAAGGTTTTCAAGATCGGGATTCTACCTAGGATCGTTTTCGTCTTTGCAAGATCGTGATCGTAAGATCGGATCGGGATCTTAAGATCCTACTATAATGTCAA
>BQNB010133048.1:0-18528 GCA_026074375.1 Tanacetum coccineum
AGCAGTAGTAAGTTTATGCCTAGCAGCATTAACTTTCCCCAGCAGCAGTAAGTTTATGCCTAGCAGCATTAACTTTGAATCACCAGTCTTAACTCTAATTCCATTCTAAATAGCTTTTCCATCATCAAATTAACATTTTAGCTCACAAAAACTCTCTGTCTGTTTTTAATTTCTTTCAATTATTTTTACTCACAATTCTCTCTTTCTTTTTTTACACAGCTCTCTTTCTGTTTTTCAACTCACCACTTCTCTCAATTCTTTTTCTCACCAAATCACTCTGTCTATTTTTATTCCACATAGCTCTCTTTCTGTTTTTATTCTCACCAATTCTCTCAATTCTTTTTCTCACAAAAAACTTTCTGTCAGTGATTTCCCTCCTTTGGGGTTACCTCCAAAGGTAACATATCCTCCATCAATTTCTTCAAAGTCAGTAAGATAGGACATGTTCCCTGTCATGTGCCTTGAGCATCCACTGTCAATCACTCTGTTCTCCTGTAAATCTTGTTGTGGGCCCTGCACATAAGGTAAGAAAATCAGTCTCTTTTAGGGACCCAAGCCATCACTGAATTGGATTTGCCTTGTGCATCAACATAATCAAACTTATTTAGGATGATTGATGCACTGTTGTGTTTAGAAACATGGTCTTTAACTTTAGTCTTTGGTTTCCAAACCTAACAAGCTGAGGCCTTAACAGCATTAATCTGGTTTCCCTTAACAACATTAAGTACTGCTTTTGGCCTAGCAGTATTAACATTTTTATCCTTAACAGAATTAACCCTCTGATTAAAATTACTGTTTTTAAAAGCTATATTCTTGTGAATGGGCCTCTTAATAGTTGAATGTGCTTTATTAAAAACATTTGTCATTGGTCTTGCACTATTCACTGTTGTTCTGGGTTGAGCAGTATTAACTGGTCTAGTAGTAGTAAGTGATACTAGGCCTGATCTCATTAATACTGTTTTTGGAACCATGTTCCTTTTAAGACTGGGGTGAGTCATTCTAGAAAAATTATGGTGATTCACCCATTTGAGTATAGTTCCACACTGGTTTTACCATCTATTTATTATTAAACTGTCTTTGATGGTTATCACAATCATACTGTAGGTGATCAAAACTTCCACACACATAGCAAGCTTTGTTAATCATCTCAAAATTACTCCCTAATCTTTGAGACATCATGTAATTCTAGTTTCTTTGGGTTCCTCTAGGACTATATGTGTTCAGTCTATTTTGATCACCTTGTTTAACAGTTGTTTTCCTAGGAAATTTCACTTGCTCTTTAGATTTAACAAACTCTATTTTAGCAAAACTAGGTTTTATAATTTTCTTCTCTATCTTAGGCTTTGACTCAGATTCATCCTCACTATATGATATGCAATCTTTAATAAGTTGCAGACCAAAGTTCTTCCTAACAACCTTAGGCTTGTCTGCACTAGCCTTAGCTTTACTAGTCTTAACTACAGGCTTCTTAACTGTAGGCTCACTAACTATAGGCTCATTCACAAACTATAACAAATCATGTTTTGGAGGCAAACAATTTCCTGTCTAAATCACCCCCTATAGGGAGGTGGAACTGTTGTATTTACCTCAAAACCTTTCTTTTGCACTTATCAAACATCTGGACAATCTAGTAGTTTGTTTAAGTTTTTCTGACAGATGAATTCTCAAAATTTTCTATTGTTACCCGAATTTTATCTTTTTGTTTTGGCCTGACAGTTCTATCTTTCTCCTATGCTCTGTAATGGCTACGTCTTTTTAATTAAATCTCACGTTTAAGGAGATTGATATCTTCTTCTTAAATAGACTCTTTTTTTTATAAAACTAGAAGTCTTTGCTTCTGCAGAATCTAAAACCTGTGTTTTATAAGTAATAGATTTATCTTAGTGTCCTTAAGTATTTTAACAGTTGTTCATTCTTGTTATTTAAGGAATTTTACATAATTTTCCGAACAAGATGATGAACAATTTGAATCAGTCGATACCCCAGGAAACGTTAGAACTTGTAGAAGACTATGCCGATGAGTGGACAAAGTTATTTGGACCTTCTTTCTGCTTGATCACTCCATATCTAATACACTATAGACCATACATGAGATCAAAGCATTGTAAAGTATTTAATCACCAATAGCACACTTCTGTGTTCTCCCTATACCTGTCTTTCTGGTGCGTTAGAAGCCTTCACTCTCCTTGCTTAATGTATCCCTTTTCGTGGCAGTTAAAAAAATCAATCCACTTGGGACTTGATCAAAAACCCAATGTTTTAGTACCATTTTCAAGTAACCCTTTCTTCCAGTGTTCTTTTATTGAATATCCATGTGCCCTCTTTTGTTAGCATAGGCCATCTGCCACCCTTCAAGTCCATCTCCTTCTTAAATCACTCAAGATTAATTTGTTGCAAGTCCTCATTGCCAAGATGTAGACTGTTTGGTTGACTTGCAAAGAAAGCACAGATAACAAAATCACTTAAGTTATCAATTGTTGTTGAGTTAACAACAGTAGCTTGAGTGCTAGTAATTGTAACACCATGAGCAATATTAACTTCTCCATTTGTACTACTGGTGTTATTTGAGGACACAAAGGCTATGTTTTGTGTGTTTCTGCTTGAGATTGATGTTCCTTTGACCTATGGTTCATAGATCTTTAGGTGTTTTCAGAAGATCATTCTAAGCTTAAATGTAATCTTTCTTAGCTTGTTTCCCTCCACATCAAAGGTTAGGTGTTCTATTCTGGTGACAGGACTTCTTAAGAAATTCGGATTCAATATCTTTTGTAAGATACTTTCACCAGGACTTCTCCAATCACTGATCTAAACCCGTTTGAAGTTTATTTAAAGGTTTGATTAATACACCCCTGAGAAGCTAGATGCAGTTAAAATAACTTTCAAATTGATGATTTAGTAGATTCTCTGAGTCTTTTTTGTACTGCATTCCCTACTAACCTCTTTTATCTGCCCTTGCAAACAATGACTTGGCATCTTTCATGAAGTTTAAAACTTCCATTTGGATGTTTCTATTTGGGATGCCACAATTAGGAATTAAGAGCTTCTGTGCCTTCAGCTCTAACCTACTTTGTGTCTTTCGTCAGCTGCTGAGAGCTTGACCTAGTCATCTAATTCTTCAACAAATGTTTTGTTATTAGAGGTTGCATTAACCATTCTTTTGTCTTCTCATTGTGAATAAGCAACCATCTAGATTTATTTGTTTCCTTTCCTCTCCTCCAAGCTCCATATTATATCGGTTTTGAGTATAGGCACTTTTAATGCAGCCACCATATGTACTGAGTCTTGATCCATGTCTTTTTAGCAAAGTTCACTCAAAGTGCAACAAGCCTCTCTGATAACCATTGTGATCCCACTTCAATGGGATCTTGATTTCCCTTAGCTTGTGTTAAGGTTTATTTAGTTATGAAAGATAAATCCTACACAAACTCTAAGTAGAAAGAACCTTTGTATGATAATACTTAAGATTATGCGAATCTAATCTTTTATATAAGAAGAATTTTCAATGAAAATGGTAACACAAGAACACAAATTTAATACAACAATAAAAAGGCTCCAACTATGTAGTATTTACCAAAATAATACGAATACTCTTCGAGTATTAGGTTACAAAAACTGAAGCTTAAACAACTCTATGTATGACTCATTTTTGATACTTAGGAACTTCCATACCCTAGGAACTCCTTTTACTACAGCAAGGAGTTCATTATATCGGATTACAATTATTTCCTAAGTTATCATGATTCTTCTAAATAATTAAATTATATGTATCTTTTACATAAAATATCTCAATTACATATCAATAAGCACTCCTTTTTCTTTTCTTGGAGCATAGTCTTTATCCTTCAGTTGTTATAAATCTTTTAGCAGTTGTAAATTTTATACCTTGCAACATTTAACTTTCAACACCAATATTAGTAACTTTTTATAACAGTAGCCAACATATACTGTGTACAAGCAGCATTTTACTTACTTAGAAAAGTTTTCTTCACTCTTCACCAGCAGTACTATGGTACAATTAGTATCGTACTAATTTACTCTAGCAGTACTAAAAATTACTCAGCAATTGTAACTAGTAGTAGTAATATACATTAGCAGAAGTAGTAATTTCTGAGCGTAGTTATCTAGCAATAAGAATACTACTTAGCATATTTTTCATTATAGATTACTAACATCCACTAATTTATGCTTAGCAGCAGTATCTCAAACTTAGCAGCAGTTAGTAAGTAACTCTCACTGTAGGCGTTTAGTCCAACAACCAAGGGAAACCTAACCTTTCCCAACTCGTGAAATCCTATTGTCATAAAGCAGGTACTTTTGTGACATGAGGGGCCCTCCTCTGATGGAAGTAGTTGAGGTAGGTTATCAATCAACAAACACTCTTGAGCTACATTAGTCATAGTTGTGGTGTTTGATAGGGTAGGAGTTGTAGTATAGTGTCAACCTATTAAACATAAGGGTTACCCGGATTGCCAGAACTTGCACCAAAAGGTGGTGGGATAGGTGGTACAATTCCAGACATGATTGGATCTTTATTTGTTTAAAATAAAGAACAGTTTCTAAAAGGTTTATAAATCAACACTGCTCTGATACCAATTGAAAGTCCCAATTAACACGTCTTTAAGGAATATAACCACTTTTTATTGTAAAATATAACAAGTAATAACTTTTCAATCGTGTAATGCTTTATGATTAAGAATCAATATATTACAATGTGTTTAATAACGGATCGCACAAGTTGAATGACAATATGTGCTTACCCTCTAAACAAGTAAACTAGATAGAGTATTAAGTTTATATAGCCAAACCTTATAATAAGCCAGATGATACAAGATCAGAGGTCTACGTGTGTAAGTTCGGACAAAGGAGGGTTACACTTGCCTATAATAAAAACACATAATAAAGCGATAACATTTACTACTTACAAAACATCTCTATTATATAATTACTTGGTTGCGTACCGGTGGGGGTAGTAGCAACGTGTCAAGAATATAAGTGGAACGGATGGTTACGAAGGTTATTTAAAGCACGTTCCATTCTTTGGAAAACTACCTGCACCATACTTTATTGAAAAGTTCTGCTAAATGTTAACTACTTTTGCTTCAACTTCGTACTTGGTACAAGCTTTAAACTTAAACCAATGTTTATTCCACCATTAAAAAACTTGTTATATGTTTTGCCTTCATCGAGACAACAATCTTTTAGCTCAACTTGTTCCTCTTAGAGGGGATCTTAACCAGGTAGTCAGAGTTTTGCCACCTCTAAATCTTCCTTAGAACTTCAACGTATTCCTTATAATTACTAGCTGAGAATCCATCCCAAGCGACGAGTTATGTCTTCACAGTAACTCTTCAACTTCCTAGACGATTGTCATTTGGAACTGGTTTACGTCTGAGGTTTCTCTCTGAGGAATTTCGCACAGAGGAGTCCTTTCATAACCTATGGAGGTCCCTTTACACAGAGGTTATTTCCATAACACTCTGAGTCCATTACTCAGAGGTTTTCAATAACCGTGATCACAATAAGCGGGTTCATTATTCTACTTAGCCTAATTTCTTTTAAAATCTAAGCGCTGATTACTGGGCACTGAATCAGCCTAACAAAAGGTAAACTGCAGAAGCTAAACGAGGTTTAGTTGTGATATTTAGGTTAGAATGATTTCCATGTTAATAGGAGATGAATAAGTGGAAAAGCCTGTGTTCTTCTTTTTTAGTTAGTTTCTAATTGAGTGATACAAAACTTGTTTAAGTTGAGTTGTGTTATATACTGGAAAAATTTCCTTAGCTAATAAAGAGCTTCAGTCTTTTTTTTTTCTTGTCAGTTAGACATTGACTGACAAATACATTTTATTTAATTTCTCTTATGCTTTCTCTTTAGATACTTTCACCACGTTTTGTATATTATAAAAACACAAGTTGAGAACAAAGACAGGGACGGCCGGCCGGACGGGGATGTCTCTGAATTATGACTAAACTAGCACTTGACGTCAAGTATATGTTATTTTTTTGAACAGTGGATATACATAAATAAACTAGCAAGTGGCTAAACGAAACAATTACAATATGATGGATACACTGTTACAAGAGTCCTAAGCAATCTATCAAAAAGATGGTACCTCGAATATATGTATATATGGTATGGTATTCATGATACTTAAATGATCAAATTTATCCAAAGTTATAAGCACTAACTATATGTTATTCTATTAACGTTTACTTCCAAATATTTGAACTTACATGTCATGTTCGTAGATGTTATTGTGTCAAACTTTTTGACGTGTTTATGATTACACTCAGTGAACTAATCAGGAATGCCATATTAAGATCGGATTATTTGAGTTAGAAGGTGTTGATATGCATACTACTTTGAAGCTAATATTATGACCCGGCTCTTAATCCTAAATCCTGAGGTCATGTCAAGGGGGTTTCACCCCCCTTCGGGTCAGGAGGTAGCACGCTTCATTCTTGGCCGGGTCCCTAGTGATTAACCATCAGGTGATAATTTTTTGGCATTATGAAACCTATTTCCTCCTGGTGAAAAAACATTATGTGCATGTCTGCCCAAATTTTCAAAATTTTCTATAACTTTGTAAACAGTATTCTAAACATGGTGACCAAAGCTCAAAAATACGTTATAGTTATGGGTCAAATTTTTATTATGAATTACATATAAAATCTTTTTTATATTAGTTGTCGATCAATAGTAGAATCTTTTAAAATAATTTTATTTTATTAAATCATATGGCTAAAAAATAAAAAAGATGGTCTCTTTAATTTGATTGGTTTGTGTTATACTCCTTTAGTTAATACACACTTATTATAGACGCGGGCAGGTCGGTTCGGGTTGCAACATCCAAGTTTAAGACCCTCTAGATAGTGTACCTGACCGTTGTAATGTACTAGTATGTTTTCTAAGGAATAATGAGATAAGTTAGTAGAATATGCCAATTTGATCTAAAGATGAAAGAAGAGTATTTTTGGTAGTTTAGATATATTAGATAGCAAGTAAAATGTAAGGGTTTTGACAGAGTTTATTTTAAACTAATATTATCCTAAATGTGCGGAGAAAAGTAAATGACAAGAAAATGTAATTTAGTGATATACTTATATTGATGAGGGAGCCGTAAAACAGATTTTATCTATGGTTCAACTATCTCTCTAATATTGCTAGTTGTCTTTACGCTGAAATCTACCACGCACTTAACTTGGTGATTAAGGAGGATATAACGATAATTGTGTGCGTGTCTTGGTAACATCGCTAACCTATTATAACTAGCTACGTGCCTGGGGTCCGCCTCCTATATCACTATACTATTATGCATGTATGTGTCCAGCCCGTTAATGTCTCGCCAATTAATCTCTCGTTGACACATAAAATCTGTACTAGGAACCCCTAGGTTGACTCAGGCAGCACTTAGGCCAAATAACCTAAGCAAATTCCAAGGTTTATGTGGTTCTTAGTCCAACCACAATTTATTATCGCATGTTATGACTATTGAAAATTTAATCAATTATCAAGTAATAGATAAGCACAAACACCAACAAGAATACAATATAAAACAACTAAACAATACAAGATTTCATGCGATCATAAGTAAACACAAGAAAACGTAGCCCAACATAGCATATGAAGAAAAAGAAACCGACATAATCAAATAAAGTTAATGGAATTGAATGATTAATGTAATTATTTTCTTTAGTCGATACATTGAAGTGACAAAAGGTAAAAAGCATACTTGAAGTCTCCTTAAAAATGGGTTTAGGTTTTCCTCCAAAATGAATCTACACGAATTAGGAAAACAATGCATAAACTATTGTATAAAGAATTCGGTTCTGACCGGCCGTCAACTTTTTCTTTGTGACGCAACACGTTCTTCTGTAGTGGTTTTTTGTACCAATCAATTGTGACGGCTCGTCAAGGTTGTAGAGTGTGATGACGTTAGGGGTTTTATGGCATCAAGGAGGCCGTCTCAGTCCATTGAACGATCACATAATATCACAAAATCATCTTTATGAGCATTTTAAGTGATGACTTAATACATGCAATCAAAAACATGAAACTTTGTCTTTTTCTTCCAATCTTCATCTAAATGAGCCCAAACCTTGCATGTTTCTAACAAATGCATTTCTAAAGACCTAAAAGTCAAATATAAAGGATTTTAGGCAATAAATGTACCAAAGTGCATGAAATTAAAGGCAAATGACCCCTAAAGACAATACAAATTTACACGTAATCAAATATCCTTAAACTTGAGGTTTGTTTGTACTAAAGCGAATAAGCTTTAAACTTAAACATTAGTATAATTTACGGGGAATTTAGCATTAGAATAAATATAATCCTAGGAAACACGCTTACCTTAAACGATTCACATCACAAACAAACACTTTAACAATTATTCATATGATCGATCCTTATCAAGATTCACTTCACATGACATGACTAGATTTTGTATTCAAATGAAAAAGTGACTATGAGGTTATTCTTTACTACGAGTTTGGGATTGAAGCTGTATTTCGCGAGTTTGTTCGCTTATCTATCTTCGAGTTAAGATGGTTGGTTGTGTTGGTGCAATATTGACTAAGTCTCATTTATGTTTTAACGATGACAAATAAATATTTTAGACACATAAAATCACAAACGATAGCCAAAAACCAAGACGGGCCAAAAATTGTGTCCAAACGCTAGAGCGATTCTTTAGTTAACGTCTGTCTTCCGGTTTTTGAAAGTCGGATTTCATCTTACCCAACAAAAGTGGATCTTTCATTACAAGTATGTATATTATAATTGTGTTCTTAGGGTATCTAGCAACATGGTTTAGACTTAGAGAGATGAGCCAAACAAGCCCTCCCGTTTTACAAAAAATGCCAACTAAATCTTTACTAAATGCCTCTGGTTAAGGCCAAAATCTTTATCAGAACATTAGGAACATTAATACTTGCAACTATACCATCAAATAAAAGCATTCCACATGACGAATAATCTGTGCTTACGTCCGTCTTCTAATTTATGTATAGGGTTTACTCCCTTATTGGTTACTAAATCAAAGGCCACTTTGCGTAAATTGTTTCTTTCCCTTGTTGGGGGAATGAGCAAGTGCTTTACTTGATGATGCAATAAGACTTATGCTTATTTGCATCAAGGTGATTTAGTTATTATGCCCAATTGGTGCTTAATCAGGATATTACTGTCTATTTTCGATTATTTGAGTTTCCGTATTTAGAAGGTGATTAATCCTTTGTACATTTTTACATCCCAACAAAGAAAGCCTTTTACACAATCTTACATGTGGAAACTAAGGGGGGGGGGGGGTTAAATAGTTTACAGGTTAATTAGCATTTTTGAGTTTTACTTTAAATGTTTGATTCAAGTGTAATGTTCAATCAATCAACAATTATGAACAATCAAGATAAACTACTCTAATTGTAAACTACACTTACACACAACAATATATAAAGAGATTAATTGAAGGAAATGATCAAACCAATACACCAAGATTTATAGTGGTTCGGCTATGAAGCTCTTCTTCGCCCTACTTCACTCCCTGAGTATCCGACTCGAGATTTCACTATGTCAACAAGCTCCCTTCAGGCGGAGAAAACCGTTTACACGTCGCTTATATTATTTTTCGACACTAAGCTAAATGTTGAGTCCTAATCTTAGCTAGAACCAATCTACCATTACACAAGTACTACCTAATCACAAGATCTACAATATCGGATTTACACACAGTCTGATTTACATAATCATACAAGATAATCAAAATAGAGTTTTGAATCTTAGAAGAAGAGAGGAGAAATCACTAATCTATAACACTTCGTTTCTTGGCGAATACGAGTGTTCTTCTCTTGCACTTGATAGAAGAAGGAAGAAGATACAGGATGAGATTTGATCACTTGAAACAAGATTAAACTATGTTAGTGATCAAGATATTTAGTGAGAGAAATAAGGTTTAAAGAGAAAAAAGACTGAAAAAATCATGCTAAGAGGTCTGTTTTTCTGTTGAGAATAGTGTAGTATTTATAGCCAGGAATTCCAAAAGTCAGCTGATGACGGGTCTCGGCGGTTCAGATATA
This sequence comes from Tanacetum coccineum, assembly GCA_026074375.1. NCBI lineage: Eukaryota > Viridiplantae > Streptophyta > Magnoliopsida > Asterales > Asteraceae > Tanacetum > Tanacetum coccineum. The sequence continues at coordinate 10,071 of BQNB010133048.1, forward strand.
TTGGGGGCCCCCGCCTAGGAACTATAGGAGTCGACCTAGAATAGGAACTGCTCTATTTTTTGTCCTTTTTGTGGGAAGGTTTATACTGGTAAAATTTATTATGTTTTTCGGATAAAATTTGAATTTCAATTTATGTTTTTAAATAAAACATCTATTTTTATTTTAACAAAAATTATTTTGTGTAATTATGTAAAAATATAGTGTTGTAGAATGTGGATGGATTAAGAAGAAAAATTAATTTCTTGATCATATAATTAAGTTCAATGATGTGTTTATCTATACCTTAAGTGATTTACTGTCAAAAGAAAGTTTAGATTAAATAACATGGTAAACGTTATTTTTATTCATGAATGATTTTACATTTTAGCCTCCTTCAAATGTATGAGAACAGAGAATAGAAATATATAAATTAACATTTTAAGCATTATTTGTATTAACAATCTCCCTCTTTTTGATGATGAAAAAATATAAACTCATTTTGATTAAAATAAAATTTTTCTGATTTATTAATGAAGTTTTATCCATTTCTCTCCCTTTTTGTATATCCAAACAAGTTGATCGTCGAGATGTATAGAGAAAGAATTCAATGGTACCAATAATCCCCCTTGCTGGTTACCCCTGTTTTTTGGGGGACCAAGGGATCTCGATCTTCCGATTATTTTGCTAAAAAAACAAGTTTGAAATACCTAGTGCAGAGAAACATTTTCTAACAAGTAGCAATGATTACGGAACAATATATTATATATATACTTATATATATATATATATATATATATATATATATAAGATATATATATATTATATACCTATATTTATATATATGTATTATATATATATATATATATATATATATATATATATATAATATATGTATAATATATATATAATATATATATACATCTTGCACTTGTATTTCTAACTTATATATATATATATATATATATCCTATATATATTTATATATATATATATATATTATATATATATATATATAAAGTTAGATAAACAAGTGCAGATGGATAATATATATGTGTATATATATATATATATATATATATATAGAGAAGGTTTTTAAAATAAAAAAGACAATTATTCGTGAGAAGGATATATGAAAACTTTTTTTTAATAAGTTCTCGAAAAAATTTCCAAAAAAAATTCCATTATAATCTGGTATGTTGGTGCATAAAACTTTTGTAAAATAAGTTTTTCTAATAGCGAATTATGCGATGCAAATTTCAAAGTTTTGTTTACCAAGACTCAGGGAACCATATTCAACCAAAACACTGAAGTTGTTTATTGCTCCAAGAAGAAGAGATGTATATGTCATTGATATGCCATCTTACAATGAAGAAAGCAATACATGTTTCTTTGCCAAAGCATCCAACAGTGTAAACTGGCTATGGCACAAGAGATTATCCCATCTCAACTTCAAAAACATTAACAAATTATCCAAACAAAACCTTGTTGCTAGCCTTCCTTCTCTGACTTTCTTAAAAGACAAACCCTGTTCAGCATGTCAGAAAGGAAATCACCATAGAGCATCATTCAAAACCAAAAGATCATTTTCCATCAACAAGTGCTTACATCTCCTTCATATGGATCTATTTGGACCTGTTAAACCTCAAACCATCAGTTATAACAGATATACTTTGGTCATAGTAGATGATAAGTCAAGGTACACCTAGGTATTTTGCTTTAAGAAAAATAGTGATGCAGTTGATTGCATCATGTCTTTTATTAAAAAATGGAGAACCTCAATGAAGTCAGGGTATAGGAGCTGAGAAGTGATAATGGAACAGAGTTTAGAAACCATAAATAGGAACTGTAACACCCCCAAATAGGGTCGCAGCGGAATATGGGTCCGGGGCGTGTTACTTCATAGATCAACAACACAAGATATATATAGAACGACTAAAAAGTCGTTTGAAAACGATACATTGGATTTAACAAAGTAATTGTTTACATAAGCCCGAAGCTTAACTTGTTCACTTGATCAAATACAAAGATTTTCAGCCCATAACAGATAACAAAATGAAATGCGACAAAATCTTTAATGCAAGACATCCAAATCAAAACCACCAATGTATCCATCGCACCTTGTGCTTATTGATCCCCTGAAAAACATTGCTTTAAAACGTCAACAATAATGTTGGTGAATTCATAGGTTTGATAAATCATATATTGTAGGACCACAAGATTTCCCAAGTGTATGATAATGCAACAGATGCAGATATCATATAAATGTAATTACGTTGCTCTAAGCTCATGACACTGAAGCTTGACGTGTATGAATACCAAATTAATGGCCTACATTGCCCGTGGTGATGTTCTAACCCGCAACATCCTATATTCGACATGGTATACGTTCGTTTGTCCAGTGATAGCTAATCACCCGAACGGGGTTGTCAAACCCAATAGATCTATTAATAACATTCGCGCTCACAATCCCGCAATTGACAGTTCATGATAATGGGCTCAGATATGGGTTATCGCTACTTAGGCAACACGTAATCATAACATGAAACTTAACCACTTGTGTCCAATTGTAAAGCATTGCATGTTTTTCACCCCAAAAACTTTGTAAAACAAAAGCATGTAAAACGTGGGGCTATGAACTCACCTTGAGTGAGTAATGCCAAGTATATCACAAATAACGCGCCACGCGAATTGATCAAATGCAACCTAATTAAATTAAGGTCGTATAAGTACCGAGTACTTTAATCAATAACATTGAATATAATCCTATAGTTGTTACATCGTACTATCGTTCGGGCTATCATAATTAAAGAGGTCATGACATGACGTTCGAGGAGTTAGGACACTTTAAATCGTAAATCCAACAACTCGTCGAAACGCCATCCGAAGAGGCCTCATTATGAAACTCCCTAGTAATATAGTACTTTGATAACCACATAATATTCTATATAGCTCAATCACCAACTAATGGTTTAAATGAAAACATGTTTATAAAAATTAAAATGTTTATAAACATACTTTTGGTAAAATCGTCATAACTTTCACGTTTCTAATCCGTTTCTTGCGTTTCTTATGCCCATCTTTTCGTATTAAGACGGGTTATCGATATTTGACATTTTTATAAATTTTGTCCCCTGATGAACAGTAACTTTTACTGTTCATAACAGACATGAGTTTTATAAAATTCGTATTTGTTGTCGTAAAACCCGAAAACGTCGTATTTTATTCGTTATAGCTCCGTTTTTAGTGATTCTTTCGAGGACGTTCTCGTATTTGAAAGTTCTATATATTTATGAGGTTTACAAAAATATAACTTTCTGTCATGAATAGTAACTTTTATAAAAATAGTTTTATAAAAGTATTAATCGTCGTAAACTCGCAAAATTCATAACTCGTTCGTTATTAATTGAAAAATTACGATTCTTATCATTTTGGAATTCTAAAAATGTGTACTATTTATTAAAAATATTAACCCTTGCTGTTTATAATTTTTATAAAAATGTTTTCCTCATATGTCCAAGTTACTCATGTTAACAAATCCATTAACATACTTTAAAACCATAACTTTACTTAAGTAACGTTTAACAAGTTTCTTACTTTTTCGGAATCGTCGTGAAATGTATTATCTGTTTAAAAAAATATAAATGGATATGTGGAAAATTCGAATATTGGACAGAATGTTTGCTTGAGTTTTGTTGAATCCATTTTTGATCTTTTCTTTATACTTTACCACTTTTCGTATTTTACCCACCATGTCTCTATATCATATATTTAAAAATCCATCCTTATATTAGCATTTTATTTATCCATAATAGTCCTCATTGCGTCCAAGTTATCAAGGTTACAATTCATTGATAACACTTAAAATCATAACTTTACTTAAGAAATCTCTAATTTACTAGTTTTGTCCATAATCATATTTATACATAACCAAGTGTGTACATGTGTATTTCTTCCAAGATAACCTTATTTTAGTGTTCAAGTAACATTAATATGAGTCAATAATTAATATTAACATGTCATAAGTATTTCTTTAACTTAAAACATATTATGAAACCATAAAAACCCTAATTAACCCATAATCATTTTCATGTTTAACCAAGAGTGTAAATCACTTGTGTGACTATTTTAACATGATGTCATTAACATCATAAGATATAATAAAGTGTACATTATGATGACAACAAATAAAAACTCCTTTTTACATGATTAAAATCTTAAATGGTGATTTAAGCTAAATAGAATAATCATATGCATAAAAATGAAAATTATAAGAACATGAAGAGTTCAAGTAAACCTTATGAGGTATGATGATGATGATGAGCTAGTGCTAAACCCTTGTTTAGCCACAAAACCAAGCTTGCACTTAAGAAACCCTAGCTTTCCTTAATAGAAACCCTAACTTTCTTTCTCTTGATTAATACTTGAATATGGTTCCTTTCTCTTGATTAATACTTGAATATGGTTAACTAATGCTTGCAAATGCCTTAGTATACCTTAGAATAGATGTATATAGAAGTGTATGGGTTGTAGAAAATTTTGTATGGGTTTGGTTGGGTTATTGCTTTGAGCCGTGAGCTCTATAGGAGTCAAAGAGAGGTTTTGGTTTGATTTTTCTAAGTGTTGGTGTTGTATGAGTCTTTCATTAGTTACTTGCATGTATATAAGAGGTCTTGGTCAATAAAGTTTGCAATAGTTGGTCAAATAACACAATGAGGGTTTCAAGGGATGTGGTTTTTGTGTCTTGAGTCAAAGTAACAAGTTAAGGCTAGGTCTTAAATGCATGGGATGTACATTTGACCAAGTTGTATAAAAATCTACTTATTTACCTTATTGGTGTAGTTGTGCCGTGAGTTTGAGGGGGGGAAGGCTTCTAGAAGTCTTTTGCTAGTTAAAACATTATATTGTATCATTTACTTAAAGTTACAACATGTAACATTTATTTAAAAGTTGCCAACTTGCATGCATTTGTGTATAATATATTTTCTAGTGTACAAAGTGCAAGTAATATTTACTTGGCTAAAGTTTAATAAAACTTTAGGTATTGGGTATAATCGAGGGTATTTGTTGAAGCGTAGATAAATTTTCATACTTCCGGTTATTCTTAAACGTACTTTTATCGCGAAACGTATTTAACTTACGTAACCAATAAAATAAATGAACAACGACCATAATTATTATCAACATAATTATATAACACATGATTGATGTAAACGTTTGATGGTTTGATGCCCGTTCACATTAAACGATAATATTTGGCGTACGCGATTTAACCTAACGTTTACAATTTCAAGCAAACATGTACAATACAAAAGGTACATTGTGGATTTGTTGACGTCGTCACTGACTTGAAAACACAGGGTGTTATAATGTGTGCCCGGTATCAGACAAAGACTATCGAAAAGCACTTACATGATGTAAAAAGAATCTTTAAATACCTAAAGGGAACCGTTAATAGGGGACTCTGGTATCTAAAGGATTCTTCTATTGCTCTAACAGCTTATGCAGACGCTGATCATGCAGGTTTCCAAGATACTAGACGAAGTACATTTGAATGTATGCAATTATTGGGAGAAAGGCTTGTTAGCTGGTCATTAAAAAGGCAGAAAAGCGCTACGATATCCAGTACGGAAGCTGAATATATTGCCTTGTCTGGTTGTTGTTCTCAAGTCCTTTGGATGAGATCACAACTTACCGACTATGGCCTTGGGTTCAACAAAATTCCAATGTACTGTGATAACAAAAGCGCTACTGCCTTATGCTGCAACAATGTTCAACATTCTTGATCAAAACATATTGACATCAAATTCCACTTCATAAAAGAGCAAGTTGAGAACAGAGTAGTGGAGCTTTACTTTGTCAATACGGAGTATCAGCTAGCGGACATCTTCACTAAAGCCCTTGGCAGAGAAAGAATTGAATTTCTTATCAACAAGCTGGGAATGCGAAGTTTTACGCCAGAAACCCTGAAACTGTGTAATATATGTAAATATATTACACACTAGAAAAACCAAAAAGATTTTTTCATTTTCAAAAAAAGTTTATAAAAACAAAATACAAAAATATAAAATCTTTAAAACCAAAGAAAAAAATTAAAAAATGAAAAAAATAAAAAGATGTAAAAGCCTCTTCCAAATTAGGCATGTTTGGATCATCATCACATCCATAGACTATATTCTTATCAACAACATTATTTTCTATTTCAGCAGCATTAACAGTTAGACTAACAGTATTAATGTTGTTAGTGTTGTTGACATTTGAATCCTGCTCTTGATTAACTCTTGGCTCCTGTAACACCCCCAAAAATGGGTCGCAGCGGAATATGTTTCCAGGAGCGTTACTTCATAGATCAACAACACAAGATATATATAGAACGACCATTAAAAGTCATTAAAAACTGATACATTGGATTTAGCAGTTTGTTTGTTACAAAAAGCCTGAAGCTTAACTTGTTCATTGTTTAAGATACAAAGATTCTAGTTCATAACCAATGTTCCCTAAAATATAATGCAACCAAATCTTTAGCATGAGACATCCAAAATATATAAACCAATGTATCCCCTACACCTCGTGCCTTATTGACCTCCTGAAAAACATTACATTAAAACGTTAACAATAATGTTGGTGAATTCATAGGTTTGTAAAATGTATAAGTGTAGGACCGCAAGATTCCCCCGTGATAATACATCAAATACAAACATCATAAAAATGTCATTACGTTTCCCTATGCTCATGATACTGAAGCTCGACATATACGAATTGCAATATTAAATTGCCTACATTGCCCTTGATGATGTTCGACCCGGAACATCCTAAATCCGACATGGTATACGTTTGATCCTGGTGATAGCTAATCACCCGAACGAGACGTCACCCCCAAATAGATCTATTTATAACATTCGCGCTTACAATCTAGTAATTAACCAGCTCATAATAATAGGCTCATTGGGTATTGTTACCTAGGCAAAAACGTAATCATAATATAAAAATGTCCACTTGTGTCCAATTGTAAAAACATGTATATGTTTCTCACCCCAAAACTTGTAAATCATTGTAATTGTAAAATATGGGGCTATGAACTCACCTCGAGTGAATGAATCGATAATATAAATCACAAACAGAAAATGCGCCACTAGAATGCCCGAATGCAACCTAATTAATTATAGGTCGTATGAGTACTAAGCACCTTGAATAACTAATACCGTATATAATTCTATATAGCTACATCACCATCTAATTGCGTTTGTGAAATAATGTTTAAATCGCATTTAATAAATAATAACCATGTATTTTACTCGTATAATCGTATGAATAGTTCTATCGCCTTTGTAAAATAATATTTATAAAGTTTAAAACATGTATAAATATTATTTAAGTGATTATAAAATATTTCACAAATTTTTTTATTAAACACGAACCAACACTATTCATGTCAGGAAATAGTGTATATGTATAAAATAGTGCGTATCTTCTTCGTTTTAAGATCGTTTCTTACGTTTCTTATGTCTACGCTTTCGTATTATGACAAGGTATCAAAATATTACATTTTCATATTTTCAAGCTACTGGTGAACAGTACTTTTTACTGTTCATGTACTTTTATAAAACTATTTTTACAAAATTAGTTATCGTAAACTCGTAAACGTCGTATTTTATTCGTTTTAACTCCGTTTTTAGTGATTCTTTCGAGCACGTCTTTGAAATTAAAAGTTCTATCTAATTAATGATGTTTTCAAAATAAATATCTCTGATATGAACAGTAAATTTTAGAAAATTATTTTTATAAAAGTATTTATTATCATAAACTTGCGAAATTCTTAACTCCTTCGTTATTGATCTAAAAATTATGAATCTTAATATTTTGAAATCCTAAAACTATGTACTTTTTAATAAAAATAACCAACCATTTATCTCAGATCTTAAAAGCAAATATTTTTTATAAAATTTCTTTTATAAAGGCATTTATTATCGTATAACTTGTAAATTACGTATCTCCTTCGTTATAAATTGGGTATTCAAATTTCTTACCTTTTTGAAATCCTCATGAGATGTAGTATTTTATAAAAATATAAAATCAATAGGTTATAATTCGAATTCTAACAGCTAGTTTTGGTCATTTTGACTAAATGTGTTTAAAAGTTGTTTTTATAACCTTTTAGTTTAACCACTTTGTTACAAGTCCTTTACCACCATTAATATCACATGTCTTCCACACCTAGGGTCTTTAGTCCATAATTAGTCCAAAGATTGTCCAATAATCACAAGATTCATGAGTTTACATTCTCATTTGTTCATGAACTTTAATATATATACTTTTTAGGTAGCTAGTTTATATAAGCTTTTTATACATAAACCATACTTATATAATGTATATTTGTCCATTCTCACGTTTTCTTAACAACAATATAGTACATGATAAAGTATAACACCCTGTGTTTTCAAGTCATTGACGACGTCAATAAATCTACTAACTATTTTTAGTGT
>BQNB010133050.1:0-18528 GCA_026074375.1 Tanacetum coccineum
AAAAAACATGGTTTAAAAAGAAATGGGTCAAAAGTAGCTAGACATGTACTTTTAATTCATAAGACGTCTATAGTTGGTTTATACAAATAAGTAGGTTATTATTGAGATATTATACCTTTTTAGTCATACTTGAAATAGCAGTGTTATCAAGAACTACCACACAGTCAGCATTTAGTGTAAGTCGTTTGAGAGTCAAAAGAGAGTTATACGGCTGTACCACCACATCACTGATCTCATTCTGGTTAGGAAAGACATTGTATGTGTGAACAAGCTTCTTGCTGTAGCAATCACTTAGAGTCTCCAAAAGGTATGAACCCATACCTGCAGAGGATGGAAGCAATCGAAAAGCAACGCAATTCTAATCATAATGATTTTATACTATATAAGCCACTAATTGCTACGTGGGGATTAAAATTCAAGCAATGAATCAAAGATGACATGGATTTCAACTCTAAAAACTGATCAAAGCTAAAGGGTGGTCTTTTTATAAAAAAAAAGGAAGTATGTGTGTCAGCAAATATTAGTGTGATCACAAGAAGGCAGTTGCTAACCTGATGATATCCACTTGCCCAGTTGTTTCCCGCGCCCCTACTTCCCTTGAAGTGAATATATTCTCGTGATTATAGAGATTTCTGTATTCACCAGTTTGGATTCCATTGATAACTCTCGGCTCCAAATCCATAACGCAAGCTCGTGGAAAGTAATGTTGATCACAGACTTGATAGAAAAACAAAATTTCCTTCCCCTCCCAGCAGCAAGATTTGATAGCCTCGAATACTAAAATAAAAGCAATGGGTAACTTGAAAGTGAGATGGATTAAGACATGGAGAATAATAATTCATCTAGAAAGTTCAAACATAATATATCCGACAAAGGCTTTGGTATGCATATAGCTACCAGATGAAAGCCTGTCATTTTCTACTAAAGAATGTTCCACTAAGCATATAAGCTCACGCGACTCATTCGCCTCGAACAACTTAAACGTGTACATTACCTTCTTAAGTTTAATCAACCAAAAACCTATGTCCAAGCTACACTCGATATTGAGAAACATCCACTCAAACTCACGCAACTCATTAACTATTCGCCTAACATGGAAAAGTAACATAAACATTCATTTCTCTGTCCAATAAAGTACCGAAAACTAATTCATAACAAGCTCAAATAAGGACCTATAAAAGCAAAAAAAAATAATTACAATTTCTTCTAACAATCGAAAACAAAACAAAATAAAAAAGTAATAAAAACCAGCATAAACAAGCACCTCCTTTAGATAATAACAAAACCAAACCCACTATAATCTACAGCCAAAACTTCAAAAATAACAGATCGAAACATCATAACAGCTATATCTACATCAAACAATAACTAATCTCATCACTATTAACCTAATCACATCAACTAAAATTTCAAAATAATTTTATCAATTAAAACCTAAATTTACAGTTAAAATCAATAACTAATCTCATCGTTATAATTAAACATCATGTAACGAATAAATCGCAAAAAAACAAAATTATAACAACATATTACCAGTATTGAGTGCTGATCTACGGTGATGCTTCGATTAAACCCTAACGAATTTGGTGACGATCTACGGTGAAAAACTAGCCATGACGAATTGAGTGAAGAGCTTCGATTAAACCATGTTAAAGAGGTACTGTTTTTATGGAAAATGGAAAATGGGATAATCCTTCGATCTTAGTTGTGAGAGTGGAAAAATGATAGTTAATTTGTGGAATAATGCTATTTAATTAGTTAAATGAAAATTTTGATTAAAGATGTTAGTACAAAACATTTGGTTCTGATATATATTACGAGTAAATGATATTCTAGTCAAAATGATATATTTACTTCTCAATCATTAGGAGTAAATGCATTTTATTAGTAATAGTTAAATACATTTACATTATTTCGGAATTTTCTATCAAATTGAATTTTATGAATTAAAAAATTAGACCAATCAGAACGCGTTATTTTGCCACGTACGCAAAATCGTGCGATCTGATTGGTTAATAAAAAGTCAAAATTGAATCAATTTGGTCAAAATTAAAAAAATTTGGCGGAGAAATCTGATGAAGAAACAAAAAAAACATAAAAATATGTGTCAAATTTGTGAAAACAAAAACTGGACAAAATCGTAAAAACAGACGAAAACGTAAAAGATTGGACGAAAACGTATTAAAATGTAAAAGACCGGACGAATACGTAAAAAAACAGACGAAAACGTAAAAAAATGAAGGAAAACGTATTAAAACGTAAAAAACAGACGCAGACGTAAAACAACGTACGAAAACATAAAAAGGACGAAAACGTATTAAAATGCAAAAGACCGGACGAATACGTAAAAAATAGACGAAAACGTGAAAAAACTGACGAAAATGCGAACACGTAAAAAAACTAACGTAAAAAAACAGACGAAAACGTGAAAAAATTGACGAAAATGTAAAAAACGGACGAAAACGTAAAAATACGGACGAACACGTAAAAAACGGACGAACACGTAAAAAGTAAATTAAAATAGACTAAAACGTAAGAAAATACCAAGAAAAACAGCAAACGAACAGCCGTTTTGATCGGTTTTGCTCAAGATTGAATCGGACCGGACCAAAGACCAAATATTAGAGAAAGGACGGACTGAGGACCGAAACGGAAATATGTTCGTTCCAGTTCAATCCGATCCGCGGTCTATTATGCTCACCTCTATTTACAAGTTAGACTTTTCCCTAACACTTTTTTTCGAGAAAAACTACATTTTTTCTCACACTCTTTTAAAGTGTGAGTAAAAGTAAGGCTATTACTTACACTTTGTAAAAAGTGTGGGTAAAAGTAAGACTATTACTTACACTTTGTAAAAAGTGTGAGTAGAAGTAAGACTATTACTGACATTTTTTTAAAAGTGTGGGTAAAAATAAGATTATTACTTACAATTTTTAATAAGTGTGGGTAAAACTGGACTTTTACTTACATTTTATCTAAAGTGTTGGTAAAAATTAGATTTTTGCTCACACTTTTTAAAACGTGTGAGAAAAACTAAAGTATTGCTTACATTTTTTTTAAAAGTGTAAGTAAATATCTACTTTTACTTGCACTTTTTTTTGTGTGTCATTAAAAGTTGTGTCACTAAATGACCTTTTTTTTTGTAGTGTAAGGTGGTCGAATATTTTTTTTGTATTAACAATGACTAACACTATCATTGTTATTTCTGAATGTTGGAACTGACAAATGAAAGCCTCACGTGTTTGCCAAACTAACAAGCATGACAAAGAATAGGAGGTTTCTCTTTATTTATTATTACACGAAATAAAATTTCGAGAAAAAAGACGACGTAACACTTCACTTCCTGGGTGTCCAAGTCGTTGGTGTCACGTATGCTGACCGGTAAGAAATGCATGAGGAATTGAAGATAGGGTCGTGACCGGGTAAAGATCCCCCGTGCTATCGCATCGGAGAAGCACCCGACGAGTCATGAAATCCTTAACCGAAAAACAAAACGCGTCAAATTCAACAGTGCAATTATTATCACGAACAAACATATATTAAATTTTTGACAATATTAGGAGTAATAAGAACGTTATTAAGGTGAAGAGGTCTCGTAGGAGTTGGCAAAATACTACGTCCAGTATTGGTGACGAGTATAGAATGACCATTACCAACCGAGACAGATGGATAAATGCACATATTAAAAATATCACTAAGATTGGTAACCGAATCATTAAGGTGAGAACTCGCACTTGTATCCATATTCCATGCACCAGTAGTAGGATCTCAAAGAGACACGACACTAAAAGCATGTGGTAATTGTTGGGTTTTTAGATCTAATTAACAATTAAATAACACGAGTACGCAGCGGAATAATAGATCTCATGTAGAATACAATAATTAACAAGATAGAAGAAGTTTACCTTTATGCACGAAACGATACACCAATAAAGGTAACCGTAAACACCGTCTTCTATATACGCGTGTGTATAATAACAACGCGTAAACCCCAAGATCTAAAGGAAGATCTCTCTAAGCTTCCACACACAATACGTTCGTAGCAAACAATGAAGTATGTTAGTACTAATAGTGTTAGTAAACTAATACCGCAACTCTTAGATCTAATCAATGAGCAAGTAATGAACAAAAGGGAGCAAACCAAAAACCCTTTTGGGTTTGAGGATCCGGTCGAACAATGAGAGAGGGTGAGAGAGATTTAGGGTTATTGATTTTCTAAAAACTTATCAATAATGAGACCCCTAAACCTCCTTATATAGGCATTGTATCTTGTAGGGAAGGAAAGCAATTCCAAGCCCATAAGGGGTGTTTGTTCGTCGGCCCAAAGGGAAGGAGAGGGGAAATCCCTCTCTTTCCTTTTTCCCAATTTTCACATTAGTCCCTTAACATTTAATTACTAATGTTTGTCATTAATTATTTAACGGTCGTTTACTAAAACTATTTAAACTTTGTTTACGTATTAACGTGTGCGTCCCCTTAGGCTCGAATAAATAATTCAGACATATATTTATTTACTATGGACATAATCCAACAGCTCTCACTTGGACATGTAAATAATATAATAACATTGGTAAGCGTCTAGCAACACGCCAATGCTCCCGAAACATTCGAGTTATGGTTTCACAGGGCATGAACAAATGATTTATGAATTTACAATCCCTTTGTTTCCGATACCGTTGTTAAATTGGATACGGATCAATGTCATTCCAATTTAACGATTCTGTTTCTCATATATGAAGTAATCAAGATTACTGAAAATCAATAAGACATGTCTACTTGAGTTTTCAGGTACGACCATACACACATCTGATTATTTCAATGAGGGGCCCAGTGGTATCTTCTTTAATAATTTGAAGGAACAAATTCTATATTGACTACAAGTGTTCAGTCATCATGTGACATAAACCATTCTGACAAAGCCCTTATTAGTTACCTTATTCAGGACAAGTTAAACTAATATCAAGAAGGAATATCCACATATGCCAAACCTACTTGCGTCTCAAGTCTAAGGATTTATAAATAAAATCACGTACAAGATTCACTTGATGACGACAATCCATAAAGTGATATTCTTGTGGCGGGAAAATCCAATATTCATTTAAATGAATATCATGTGAGTTTGGAGGATTCATCCTTAATATCTGTAATATCACATATCTACAATATCATCAATCACTCAGAATTATTTTAGTTTAACAATATTTCCATACTGTTAATCGACAACGGATTAATTTAGAATAATACATTTATTATTCATAGATTTAAACATGCAAATATAAGACACAATTTATAATATAAAATAACAAAATACCAACGTATCATTATCATAAAATAAAATTGTTTTACATCCCTTATCCAAATACTAAAACACAGATCTACACGAAACTACTAGCTAAACGAAGTCTCGTGCTCTTAGCATGTTGAGTAAGCTTTCCTTTCGGTAAAGCATTCGTAAAAGGATATGCTAGATTGTCATCTGTGTGAACTTTAAGAAGGTTATTTCTAAGAAGTGCGGCTGAATTGTCGCAAAACATCTTAATTGGTTCGTTTATTGTTGGTACTATACCAAGCCCTAAAATAAACTTCCTAATCCAAACAGCTTCCATCTCTACTTCTTAAGCAGCTATGTAATTCAGCTTGTGTAGCACGCATTTCAGTAGTACTTTACTTGGAGCTTTTCTAGTCTACTGCGCTTCCGTTCAAAACGTATCCTGTCAGAGCTTTCATATCATATATATCGATCTCAAATCCAGCATTGCAATAGCAATCAACTCTAAGTTCTGTGCTTGGATTTCCACCATAAACCAGGAACATATCTTTAGTGTTTCTTAAATACTTAAGAATGTTTTTCACAGCAGTCCAGTGAAGTTCACCAGGATTCTGTTGAAACCGGCTTGTTATATTTTGCGCTAACGCAACATCAGGTCTAGTGCATCCACTGCATACATAATGGACCCTACAGCCAAAGCATAAGGTACATTTTTCATGCGATTTAACTCTTTAGGAGTTTAAGCACCTTGTGATTTGTTCAAGTCAAGTCTTTCTTGCATGGGGATATGACCACGTTTGGAATTATCCATTTTGTATCTCTTTAAGATCTTATCCATGTAAGCATTTTGACTAAGTCCAATTAATCGCTTCGATCTATCTCTATAAATTTTGATTCCAAGAATAAATGATGCTTCCCCTAAATCCTTCATAGAAAAACATTTTCCAAGATAATCTTTTACACTTTGTAAACTTGGAATGTGATTTCCCATGATGATTATGTCATCGACATATAAGATAAGGAATGTAACATTACTCCCACTAGCCTTTTGATATACACATGGCTCATCAAGATTTTGAGTAAATCCAAACATTTTGATTTCCTCATCAAATCTTTTATTCCAGCTTCTTGATGCTTGCTTAAGACCATAAATGGATCTTTGAAGCTTGCATACTTTCCTGGGATGATTAGGATCAACAAAACCTTCAGGTTGCACCATATAGATGTCTTCATCAAGGTAACCATTTAAGAAGGCTGTTTTAACATCCATTTGCCATATCTCATAATCATAGTATGCTGCTATAGATATGAGAATTCTAATAGCTCTAATGTCAGCGACAGGTGAGAACGTTTCTTCATAATCAACCCCGTAGAGTTGAGTGTAACCCTTTGCTACAAGACGAGCTTTATAGACGTGTACAATACCATCCATGTCAGTCTTTTTCTTAAAAAGCCACCTGCTCCCAACGGTCTTACAACCAGGAGGAAGATCGACCAGGACCCATACCATATTGTCCATCATGGATTGTATTTCCGCATTCATAGCATCAATCCACTTATTAGATTCTGAATCTAACATTGCGGCTTTATAGCTAGTGGGTTCATTAAGATCCCCTAGACTATGCTCCTCCACCTCTACATTTAGACATAAGCGGTTTGGAGCTCGATGTGTCCTTTCGGACCTACGAATCGGAATCACTTCCTCTTGTGGTGGTTCAAAACCCTCCACCTCTTGAGGAATGTTGCTAGTGATTTCAGAAGGTGTTGTATCTTCTTCTTCTTGAATTTCTTCAAGATCTACCGCCCTCCCACTGATTTCTTGACTTATGAGACGCTTCTCAAAGAATTCAGCATACCTTGCAACAACAATTTTGTTTTCAGGTGGGAAGTAGAAATAGTAACCCATCGTTTCCTTTGGGTATCCTATGAAGATACACTTAACAGATCTTTGTTCGAGTTTGTCAGGCATATCTCTCTTTACAAGAGCCTCACATCCCCAGACCTTTAAGTAAGACAAGTTTGGAACTTTTCGATACCACAATTCATATGGTGTCTTGTTAACCTTCTTTGTTGGAACCATATTAAGAATGCGTGTTGCAGACTCTAGAGCATAATCCCAAAAGGATAAAGGAAAATTTGTAAGATTCATCATAGATCGCATCATATCTAATAGAGTACGGTTTCTTCTCTTAGACACTCCATTATGTTGTGGTGTGTATGGAGGCCGGAGTAAGCTGTTGAACAATTCCGTTAGCTTTTAGATAATCTTTAAACTCTTGGCTTATGTATTCGCCACCCCGATCTGATCGTATTGCCTTAATGGTCTTCCCGAGTTGATTTTTGACTTCATTTTTAAACACTTTGAACGTTTCAAAAACCTCATGTTTATGTTTAAGAAGATAAACATAACCATATCGGCTATAATCATCTGTGAATGTAATGAAGTAGCTAGCACCTTGTCTTGACACATGTCTAAGTAGACCACATACATCAGTATGTATTATTCCAAGAAGATCAGTCGCCCTTTCGGGACGATGTGGAAACGATTTCCTTGTCATCTTGCCAGATAAACAAGATTCGCATTGATGAAAGGATTCATCATCCGTTGACTTTAATAGCCCATCATGTTGCAGCTGTTTAATACGTTTCTTATTTATATGAGCAAGACGACAGTGCCATAGATAAGTAGAGTCCAAGTTTCGCTTGGCTCTTTTATTAAAAACATTATACATAGAATTAACGTTTGGTGCAAGATCATGCATATCAATTTTATAAACACCATTACGAGCAACAGTATTAAAATACAATACATTATTCTTTGAAATTAAAATTCCATAATCAGTAAAACATTGAACGAATCCATTGTCAACCAAATGTAAAACTGAAATTACACCTCTAATAATAGTAGGTGCATAATGACAATTATCTAAACAAATAACTAAGTCATTAGGTAAAACCAAGTCAAAAATTCTGATTGCTTCTACTTGTTCAGGAACTCCATTGCCCACGTACAAGTAAAGAGCTCCTCGTTTCAGCTTCTTTTCAATCCTAAATCCCTGTTTCGTGTTACAAATATGAGTACCACATCCAGTATCATATACCCAAGAGTTACTTTTAGGTAAAGAAAATAATTCTATTGTAAAGAAACCTGAAGAACTGGCAGAGCCAACTTGCTTCCTTTTCTTTATCAACTCAGCAAGATACACCGGACAATTCCGTTTCCAATGTCCTACCTCCTTGTAGTGGTGGCAGGCGTCATCCTTAGCTGGGCGCTCTTTTGCAATAGGCTTAGGGTTTTTAGGCTTAGGGACATAAACCTTCTTATCTTTTCCCTTACCAACAACCTTGTTGCCTTTTGCTTTAAGCGATTTCTTATTGGCCTTCTGGATTTTTCCACTTTTAACCATCATAACTTGTGGAGTTTCAACTTTTTTCGGTAAACCTTTTTTATACTCAATAAGCATAGCATGAAGTTCACCGATTGTCTTCCCCATGTTATGCATATTGTAATTGCTTACAAAACCTGCAAAATCCCTAGTAATGCCATTTAGAATTAAGCCTACTGAGACATCTTGTGGTAACACATAACCGAGACATTCTAATTTCTCCACATATGCTTTCATTTTAAGAACATAGTCGGCAACTAGTTTACCCTCTTCTTGTTTGCAAGCATGGAAAGATTGGATTAAATCAAATTTCTCCACTCCAGCTTGTTTTTCAAACATAGATCGAAGCTCCTGAATCATATCATAAGGATAATATGATTCAAATTGCCTATGTAATTCTGAAGACATACTTCCAAGCATAAGGCAAGCGATCTCAGTATGAGCATCAAATAGAGCTGTTCATTGCTCCACAACATTTGGTTCAGCAACGGGCTCAGGAGCAGGGGGTAAAGGTTGTTCAATGACATACATTTTCTTCTCGACTCTCAAAACTAATTTCAGTCGAGCGAACCAGTCATTGAAATTACTACCAGAAAGTTTTTCTTTATCAAACATCGACCTGAAAGTCGAATGGTTTATGTTTTGAGCAGGTAGTGCCATCTGAAAACATAAAAAGTTCAAGTATTAGTATTTTAGATAATACTCCTTGAAGAAAATTAATTACCCTTATTTATTAAAAATAAACATTAATTTTCTAAGGTTAGGACCCAACTTGACATACACCACCGCATCAGTTGATCTGCAAGTGATGGTGTATTCAAAAGGTAATCAATAATTGATAATTCACAACATTTGCAATTCCTAAACCGAATGGGACTTACTTTATTACAATAACATCTAGTAAGCATATTTTATCCCATCTATGCCGCGTGTTAACAGGTCTAACCATAATAACGCTAAGTCGTTCAATTTTAAAACAGTAATTACGTAACACTCACCATCTCATGGAAAAGCGTATAATTACCTTGTGATTGCAAATCTACATGCATCTTATGCATCGATAAAGAGCAATCAACAAGTGTTTTTATAAATTGGATGGCAGAAACTTAGTTTGAAAAAGGGTATTTATATTTGACATGTCAAATATGTACGAAGAAGCATGCATACATCTTCGTATCATAGGTTTTAATAAAAAAAATTTACTCAATTAAGTTATTATTACGGTGTCACCTATTATCATCGTATCTTATAAATAAATAGTAAAACCTTAAAATTGACGATTCCACGTGTTTTCAAATTTAAAGAATTATGCCTTTTTAAAACTAATAACACTGTAGTGACATGCCATGGTTCACGATAACTCCAATCGAACTCGCAAAGATGCAGAAAATCAGGTCAGCGCGAAGCGTATAAAAAACCTGAATTCTTTAGGAATGTTGACCACTCCACCTTAAACATCTCTTATAGTTTGTTCTAGTGGGTGCGCCGTACGTCCCATGAGTCCATAACGTCTAGTTTTAATCAAACAAAAACTTTAATTTTGAAAGCACATTATGAACTATAAATTGCTAGTCTAGGAATGGAAGATTTTATATCGGATGTAAGCCGAATCCACTTTTGACTTTTTGCATTAGATAGTTCATAATAAATATTATTTCGATAATCATTAGTCATGTTTATTTTTGTTTTCTGAAAAATTAGTCATGTTTATTTTTGTTTTCTGAAAAACCCTTTTATTTTCTCACAAGTCAAAAACTTAAAACAAATAAACATCAACTAAACTAAATAACATTTATTTAAACACACTTAACAATTAAGGCATGCAAACATTAAATATGATCATAATTATCTAATAATTAATACATGCATTTATTCATATAAGGCTCATTCGTCCTAAAAACTCCGGCCACATACATCGAATGACGTGGCATAATTTTAATAAAGTTTTCTCATTTTAAGTTTTTTCAATATTATATTTAACCCTTATATTTTATATTTTTACATTTTTCATCCTTTAACCCTTTATTCCATAACAACCATATTCACAAATCACAACCCAGATCCACAAACATCAATTATTCCCGGATCTTCATATATCCAAAATCAAGATTTCAACAAATATTTATATATCCAAAATTCAAAACTCAAAAAAAAAACCTTCACAACAAGAAAAAAGATTAAGATCTTCATATATCTAAATATCACAAAATCGTCCACTCCACAAACATAAATTATCAAAAAATCAGATCTACATCTCACACCATGACCCTTTTAGACTGCACCTTTCGATCGACTTTTCCATTGTCACAATCTCTTGCAACAGAATACAGATATGACATCTAATACTTCTGATTATTATTTAAACAAACGGTCTCCTGCAAAACACCTTTTATAAATAACCATATAAAAGTACCACCTTTCCTCCCCTCGAAATTAAATTATTTGCTTCTAACTCTAGGTCCTTCTGTTTACTTTGCAATTCAGACTGTGGAACTGTACCCTTGTATTCAACATACGGCCTAAAAAGATGAAAGTTTATTAATACGATTTAGTGGTCAGCATAAGAAAGGACCCTGCTACTTGTAAACTTTATTAGTACTTGGAAGTTCGTTAAAGCCAAAAGGCGAGAATAGCATGATAAAGAACAAAGGTGGCAAGATGGGTGGCTTAACAAACGAGAGAACGTGGTCGACCCGTTCAGATGAAAACGGACAAATTAAAAACCATGTTATTCACTTACTAAAAAAGACCGATAACATTAACATGTTTGAGAAATTAGGTTTCGTTCACATAAGCTACAATAAACACCACATCATCAACCAACAAAAAAAACACTAGTGACCAAAGAGTCAAATACCTTGGAACCTTCTTGAGGCACATGGAGACTCATGTTTGTGTTTCATTCACAATCGTACTCTTATCTTTGGATTGAGAGATGAACTCCAATACATGTTTTCTTACATAGAACACATGCTCTCACAACCTCCACAGCCAATTCACCGCCACCATCATCACTTTCACCAAACTAAACATACACCATGTTTAGCCATTTTCAAATAATTGTCAACCAAACCTTTTGCAAGCAAGTTCTATAGAATTCTAGAAATGATATGATCTTTGTAGTTTAATTTTATGTATGATGTATTAATTATGCACTTAACCCTTTAGTTGATATATATATTTGTGGATTATTAGTTTACATAAATTTCTTGATAATTGTTAAACATTATCAACATATTTTTATATTTTTCCTCTCTTTACTCTATATGTTAGAAATATTAGTGTGGTTCTTCTAACTTGTTTTTGTAGCAAAGTTACCATAGCTTGATTTTTTAGTGCCCTCGAACGAGAGAGAGTACACATCAAGGGGGAGCATTTATTCTGTCGGCTTTATTAACATTCATCGTCAACGCCTTTTTGATTCTACAAAAAGGGAGAGAAATAGAAATAAAACTCACTAAATACTTGTTTAAAATGATTTTTTCATTTAATGAGTTTAGATTTTGTAATCGTCAAAAAGGGGGAGATTGTTGATAGAAATAATTCCTAAAAACGTTATCAATATTTTTCGACCTCTCTATGTTTCGATAATCACAAAATGTAAAAATATCAAATGTAAAATTAACACAAACAAGTAATTAGTAGTAAATTTTCATTTCGAAAATTTAATCACTTAAAGGTATGAATAAACAAATGCTTAATACATTTCATGATCAAAGGCATTTTTATTCAACCTCACATTTTTTATAAAAATGTCACAGACATTTTTATATCTTTTACAAAATATTTTTAGATTTAAAAGAAATGTTTTATTCAAATAAATATTTTGAATTCAAATTTTCTACCTAAAAACGGCTAGAAATGTTCCAGAAAACACCTCCCCCAGAAAAGACAAAAAAGGGAGCGTCTGAGGCTGGGCGGCCCCCTTAATTATAAGGGCGGTCCCCTTAATTATTAAGGGGACCGGCACCCTATTTAAGGGGACCGCCCAGACAAATTGTCAGACCAGTTTGCCTATAAATACTGGACTATTCCCCACTGATTTTCTCACCTTTTGCACACACTTTCTTTCTGTTCTAAATCAGTTTATACTCTCCTACAATCCTTTGATCATTTAATCATAAAGCTTTGTTTCCAAGTGATCCAAGCTTAATTCCTCAAGTGCAAGAGAAGAATACTTCTTATCATCAAGTCAAGAAGTGTTATAGTTTAGTTGGTATTGTTGTGAAGTTGTGTTAGATCTTGTAAATCATTTGTGTATATTGTGAAGGTGTGTATTGTAGTTGTGTATAATAGTTAGATTGTGGTGATCATTGTAAGTATAGTTAGATCGGGGTGATCTTTGTAAGTAGTGTTAGATTGGTGTGATCGTAGTAGTGTCTAGGCATAGTGAAGTTGTGAAGCGTAGTGAAGTTGTGAAGCGAATTGAAGTAGTGAAGCGAAGAGAAGTCGTGAAGTGAATCAAAGTCGTGAGTTGTTGTAAAGCGGTGTGATTAGCATACAAGAATTGTGATAGATTGGTTCTAGCTAGGATTAAAACTCGATATTTCGTTTAGTGTCAGAAATTGGTATAAGCAAAGTTGTGTACGGTTTTCTCCGCCTAAAGGAAGTTTGTTGACATAGTGAAGAGAACTCGCGAGTTTGGTGCTCGGGAGTAGAGTAGGGTGAAGAGGTTCTTCGTTACCGAACCACTATAAATCCTTGTGTTGTGGTTTGATCTTTCTAACCCTTATCTCTTGTCTTTCATATTTACTTATCATTTACTTACTTACTTGTATTGTTCATATTGTGCACATATTGAGATCACATAAAATCGAATCTAAGTTTTTGTAAACAAACATAACATTAGTTTAAAAAGCGGTAAACTATTCAACCCCCCTTCTAGTTTTCCACAGAACCTAATGACTTTGTTTCTATTAACTCTATTATAAAATAAAGAGATGCAATATTTGATGAGAATCTTTTCTCTTCAATACCGAGACCAAAGGATAATTATACCAAATTCTGATGAATCACAAAGGGATGATCATTTAAATGATGTATCAAGTGAGACTCCTGAACCTCGTAGAGGTAAAAGAGCTAGAAAAGCTAAATCACATGATTCTGATTTTCAACTATACTTAGTTGAGGGATCAAGAGATCAAATTGGATCACAATACTCCTACTGCTATTGTATTGAGGAGGATACTAGAATCTATAGTGAAGCTACGCAATCTCGAGATGCTGCTTTTTAGAAAGAAGGAATTGATGATGAGATTGGTTCTATTATGGAAAATAATACATGGGTCTTATTTGTTTTACCTCCATGTTGCAAACCTTTAGGTTGCAAATGGATCTTCAAAAGGAAGATGAAAGTCGATGGAACAATTGACAATTTCAAGGCTCGATTGGTAATCCAAGGCTTTAGACAAAAGGAAGGGATCGATTACTTCGATACCTACGCACCAGTTGCTCGTATCACTACTATTAGATTGTTGTTAGCTCTAGCAGCTATTCACAATCTAGTTATCCATCAAATGGATGTCAAAACAGCATTCTTAAATGGTGATATGGAAGAAGAAGTATATATGAAGCAACCGAAAAGATTTGTTATGCCGAGTAATGAGCATAAGGTGTGTAATCTGGTTAAGTCATTGTATGGGCTGAAATAAGCACCTAAGCAGTGGCATCAAAAGTTTGCTGAGGTTGTGTTGTCAAGTGGTTTTCTCCTAAACCAATTTAACAAGTGTGTATATAGCAAATTAGATGACTCAGGTAAAGGTGTTATAATTTGTTTATACGTTGATGACATGTTGATTTTTGGCACCGACCAAAATCAAGTTGATAAAACTAATAAGTTTTTGTCATCAAGGTTTTTTCATGGAAGATATGGGAGAAGCAGACGTTATTCTTGGTATTAAGATTAAACGTGAAAATAAAAGGATTGTAACTACACAATCTCACTATATTGAGAAAATACTCAAAAAATTTAATCGTGAAGATTGTTCTCCGGTGAGTACTTCCATGGATCCGATAGAAAAGCTTAAGTCAAATACAGGTAAACCTGTGGATCAGCTCGAATACTCAAGAGCTATTGACTGTTTGATGTATGCTATGACAAGCACTATACCTAATATTGCTTATGCAGTTGGTAGATTGAGCAGGTTTACTAGTAATCCTAGTAGACGGCATTGGCATGCAATAAAAAGGGTATTCAAGTACTTGAAAGGTACTATGAATTATGGTTTATCATATGTTGGATATTCTTTGGTGTTAGAAGCTTATTCAGATGCTAGCTGGATAAATCATGTTGAAGATTCATCTTCTACTAGTGGATGGGTGTTCCTGCTTGGGGGAGGTACCATTTCATGGGCTTTCAAGAAGCAAACATGCATCACTGGTTCTACTATGGCATCTGAGTTTGTAGCATTGGCTGCTGCTGGTAAAGAAGCAGAATAGCTAAGAAACTTGATACATGAGATTATGATATGGCCGAAACCAATAGCACTGATTTCTATCCATTGTGATAGTGCTGTCACATTGGCTAAAGCTTATAGTAAAATATATAATGGCAAGTCTAGACACTTAGGTATTAGACACAGTATGATTAGGGAGTTAATCACGAATGGTATGATATCTATTGAGTGTGTTTGGTCACAACATAATTTAGCTGACCACTTGACGAAGGTTTTAGCTAGGGACTTAGTTGATTAAGTCAGTGATAGGGATGTGATTAAAGTCCAATTAAATTTACTACTTATGAGATACCCAATTCCCTTCTAATACGACATTAGAAGCTGAATTCAATGTGGAAAGCTCATAGCTAGAGAATGAAACACATGTTTTTATCTTCCGAATGTATGTGTTCAGACCTGCAAGTGATGGTTAGGTTAAAGTTTACCTTCTTAATGGTTCTTTTGAAAAATTGCAAATGCAGGTGCAAGACTAAAAGGACCACCTATGTGAACATGAAGTTTTGCCACTTCAAGAAGCTTGGACTTGGCTTCCTATATGTTCATTAATGGATTGGGACATATGGCTTGTAAAGTGTCAAGTAAATGAACCTTAGAGTGTTGTAGAAACTTATGTGTATAGTATCTTCAGGTATTCAAATGGATTGACAGATTCAATCGTTACGAATCCCCGATTTTCGAATATTTAAAATGTGTATTATACTAAGATGAAAATTCAATCGCAAGACATTTTCATTTATGCATTTGTTTGTTTCGTTATGTTTGCTATAACATAATTGCATATATCTTTATATATGTTTTAGTAAATCAAGGATTACACAAAAATGGGGAGGGGGGATTTGTTGGTGATTTTAGTGCCGTCGATGGCCATTTAGGTAATGATGATTTACTAGAGACTAATGAGATTTCATATTCGGCTCGGATACGAGTTAGGGAAGTGTGGAGTGCACACTTGTTGAGCTAATATGAATCTACCAAGACAGAATATGCAGGGATTACGCCGTAACATAGGTGGTTACGCCGTAATACTATAGGGTAAAGAACAAAGACTTTTGAGTTTGGTTAAGCCGTAATATATACGATAAGGTTACGACGTAACCTGTTGCCAGTATCAAAAGTTTCTTGTTTACGCTGTAACCAATGATGGTTACGCTGTAACAAAAGGTGTTTACGCCGTAAACCACATGTCAGTTGGTTGAAAAATTCGGTTTTGACGAACTCTAACCACCCAAAACTGTCTTAGTTTTCTGTCATATATGCACAAGAAACATTTGGTCAAAAATAGAGAAAACACAACGAAAATTCACATACAATTCCTCTAAAGTTCTTGATTTGTGATCTTGTGCCTAGAACACAAATTGTCATTCTTCTTGTATTATTCCGATATAGATTTCGTGCAACCCAAGCATATACAGAGTCGAAATACTTTATACGGAAAGTGAACTCAACACGATACAAGACAGATTTCCAGGATCATCACACACCCTACACAAATTTATCTCTAACAGTTTCAACATTCCTAAAGTTATTATTAGTGGCCAACTGAGCTAGCCCAGTTGGTTTGCAAATTAAGATTATGGTGAGAATGGACACCATGAAACGAATTGCAGGAATCCACAATCTCAATAGTGATGAGAATATATTCACGTAAGGCTTTTAATTTGTTATACAATCAATTTTATTATTTTTAAACCAAGGCTATTATAAAGATTTGATGATATAAATTAATTTATACTACATTATAAAGCATTTAGGACAAAATTCAGACTTTTTCTCTTACTTTTTATAGAATAATCTCTTTTTAACAACAAACACATCATATTAACAACCTCTTGTAACAACATTTTGACATGCGTTACTTTTTAACTAAAAAACCATTTTTATTTTTAAATTGAAATATCTTTTTATCTAATTATTTTTTTTAATGATTTACTTTCACCATATTTTTTAAAATTTTGTGCTATTTAATTCAACATCCATTTTAATATATTTGTATTAATTTTAGTTTCTTTATTTTTAATGCTTCCGAAACCGCGGCTTTGCGCGAGTACCTTTTAGTTTTTAATAAGTTTCTAATGAATTGGATAAATACAACAAAAACGGGTTTTAAATCAATTATAGATGTCACTACTATATTTAGTTGGATAAATAATATTGAATTGGATATATATGAAATTAAGACCAAAATAAAACTCATATATATATATATATATATATATATATATATATATATATATATATAGAGAGAGAGAGAGAGGAAGGTTAAAATAAAAAGACAAATATTCGTACAAAAAATACATTAGGCATGTTTTTTTAAAAAGTTCTCGAAAAATTCTAAAAAAAATTCACAAGATCGTGTTTGTTGGTGCATAAAACTTTTGTAAAGAAAATTATTCTAATTTTGAGTTTTTATTCCTTTTTTTAATGCACAAAAATAGAATTTTTGATGTAAAAAAAAATTTGTGCATTAAAATTTTCAATTTTGCTGTTTTGTGCCTCAAAAATTCTTTTTTGTACCCAACTTCTTTTGACTTTTAGCATCACAATTTTATTACGCATCAAACTATAACAAGTTTAAATTTTTGTGCATCAAAATTTTTTTGTGCATCAAAATTTCGTTTTTTGTGCATTAAAAAAACGTATAAAAACTCAAAATTAGAAAAACTTCCTTTACGACTTTTTTATGCACCAACATACCAGATCTTGTGAATTTTTTTTCAGAATTTTTCGAGGACTTTTAATAAATTACATGTGTAGTGTATCCTTCACACGAATATTTGTCTTTTTATTTGATCTCACCTCTATATATATATATATATATATATATAGCAGAGATAATGCGATATATCGTGAAGATAATCCAAGATATAAAAAAACTCATATATCTTGACCATCTATCTCATTTTAAAGAAACACATCTTAAAGTGACATGTGTCACTTTTTAATTAAAAATCACATTTATTTTTAAATTCAAGTATCTGTTTATCTATTTATTTTTTTATTATTTAATTTCATCATATTTTCTAAATTTTGTACTCTTTAATTCAACATCTATTTTGATATATTTTTATTAATTTTTAGTTTTTTATTTCTAATGACTCTGAAACCGTTGCTTTGCGCGAGAAGCATTCATTCTTGTATATAGCAAAGATAAAACTTTTATATATTACAAAAATTTCCATAAAGTAATAAAGTAAAGTTTCTTATTTTATATTTTTATTAGTTTTTGTTTCTTTATTACCCCAACCTCAACTTACTGCTTACGAGTTTCGTTAACATGGTTCCGCAATGTGTCCACTTGGCTGCGGTCCTGTTTGAGATGTTTCTTACGGCGTGTGTTCCCGAGGCGCTTGTTATGCTTTATGTATCGCCTAATAAACAACGCGCTAATGAGTCTGTTAAGCATTTTGTTAATGTGTGT
>BQNB010133051.1:0-18528 GCA_026074375.1 Tanacetum coccineum
GCTACTTCATTATTATTTTTCATCTTAAGGGTTTTGTAGCAACTCTTATTTTTTCTTATTCAATCAAAAGTCTTTAATGTTTAACCTTTCTTTTTGCCATTGATCTTGTGATTTCATCCATGGAATGATCTAGGGATCCTACATCTCCATAGCCAAATGATGTCGTTAAAAGACGTAATCGTACGCTAATTGAAGCTTCCCGCACAATGTTGATTTATGCAAAAGCTCCATTATTCTTATGGGCAGAAGTAGTTGCTACCGCATGTTACACCTAAAATCATTCCATCATACGTCTTTGTCACATCAAAACACCATATGAGCTTTTACATGACAAACTTCCTGACTTATCATTTTTCCATGTATTTGGTGCACTTTGTTATCCGATAAATGATAGCGAGAACTTGGGAAAGTTACAACCGAAAGCTGATATTGGTATTTTCATTGGCTATGCACCCATAAAGAAAGCATTTCAAATTTACAACCAACGTACCAGATGAATCATCGAAATAATTCATGTAGATTTTGATGAGCTGACAGCGATGGTTTCTGAACATAGCAGTTTAGAACCCGCACATCATGAAATGACTCATGCAATAATCATTTTAGGACTCATGCCAATCCTTCCACATCGTTTGTACCACCTTCAAGAACTGATTGGGATATTTTGTTTCAACCACTGTTTGATGAATTACTCAACCCTCCATCAAGTGTTGATCGCCCAGCCCCAGAAGTCATTGCTCCAATTGCTGAAGTAGTAGCTCCAGAACCTGCTGCATCAACCGGTTCACCTTCCTCAACAACTGTTGACCAAGATACACCATCACCTAGTAACTCTCAAACAACACCTAAAACTCAATCTCCTGTCATTTCTAACAATGTTAAAGAAGAGAATCACGACTTGGATGTTGCACACATGAATTATGATCCATTCTTTGGCATTCTAATTCCAAAAAATAATTCTGAAGCATCTTCCTCTTCGGATGTTATTCCCATCATTGTGCACGCTGTTGCTCCTAACTCAGATCACATTACCAAATGGACCAAGGATCATCCTTATGACAACATCATCGGTGAACTTAAAGACCTGTTTCCATAAGACACCAACTCCATGAATAAGCCTTATTTTGTTACTACGATGCCTTTCTTACATCTGTTGAACCAAAGAACTATAAAGACGCATTAACTCAAGCATGTTGGATTGAAGCAATGCAAGAGGAGCTACATGAATTTGATCGTCTGTCTTGAAGACTGGAACTCGGTTCCTCGTCCGATAAGTGATGAGTCATTACTTATAATGATCTAAAGGGTAAAACTCTGATGGAAATGGGAGGAATTCTAAAAAACAAGGCTCTCTTGGTTGCTCGTGTTTACCGTCAAGAAGAGGGAATTGATTTTGAGGAATCCTTTGCTCCAGTGGCTAGACTTGATGCTATTTGAATTTTCTTCGCATACGCTACTCACATGAATGTGATCTTCTACCAAATGGATGTTAAGACAGCATTCTTGAACGGCATTCTGCGCGAAGAAGTTTATGTCAGCCAACCGGATAGGTTTGTGGATCAAGACAATCCAAATCATGTGTACAAGCTTAAGAAGGCTCTTTATGGGTTAAAACAAGCTCCTCGTGCATGGTATGATCTATTGTCGAAGTTTCTACTCTCTAGGAATTCTCTAAAGGAACCGTGGATCCCACATTGTTCATCAGACGACAAGGCAAAGATATTCTCCTAGTACAAATCTATGTTGATGATATAATCTTTACGTCTACTACACCTGAACTATGTGTCCAATTTTCAAAAATAATGTGTTCAAATTTTAAGATGTCGATGATGGGCAAAATATTATTTTTTTTCAAAGATTCTAGAGCATATTTAAACCAGTCAAAATATGCTCTAGAATCTTTGAAAAAATATTGTATGGAATATAGTGACCCCGTGGATACTCCCATTGTGGAGAAATCCAAACGGGATGAAGATACACAAGGGAAAGCCGTTGACCCTACACACTATCATGGAATGGTAGGAACCCTTATGTATATCACAGCCATTAGTCCAGACCTTACATTTGTTGTATGCATGTGTGCCCGGTATTAGGCAAAGCCTACTGAAAAGCACTTACATGCTATAAAAAGAATCTTTAAATACCTAAGGGGAATCGTTAATAGGGGACTCTGGTATCCAAAGGATTCTTCCATTGCTATAACAACTTATATAGACGCTGATCATGCGGATTGCCAAGATACTAGATGAAGTATATCTGGAAGTATGTAATTATTGGGAGACAAACTTATTTGCTGGTCAACAAAAAGGCAGAAAAGCACTGCGATATCCAATACGAAAGCTGAATATATAGCCTTGTCTGGCTGTTGTGCTCAAGTCCTTTGGATGAGATCACAGCTTACTGACTATGGCCTTGGATTCAATAAAATTCTAATGTATTGTGATAACAAAAGCGTTATTGCCTTATGCTGCAACAATGTTCAACATTCTAGATCAAAACATATTGACATCAGATTTCACTTCATAAAAGAGAAAGTTGAGAACGAAGTAGTAGAGCTTTACTTTGTCAATATGAAGTATCAGCTAGCGGATATCTTCACTAAAGCCCTTGGAAGAGAAAGATTTAAATTTCTTATCAACAAGCTGGGAATTCGAAGTTTTACGACGGAGACCCTGAAACAATTGGCAGATGAAGCTGAAGAATAGTGGTGGTACCTGTTCAAATATCTTGTATATAATATGTATATATATTAAAAAAACCATAAAAACCAAAAAGATTTTTCATTTTCAGAAAACCTTTATAAAAACAAAATTCAAAAATATAAAATCTTTAAAACAGAATAAAAAATTAAAAAATGAGAAAAATATAAAAAGAGGTAATAATGGCATGTCTTCTGAAAATCGATAACATTTACGGTCTTAGAAATGTCATTTAATAATGATACGAGGCTGTTAATGAAGTTCGAGCAGAAGTTCAAAAGTTTTTAAAACATGCCAAAATGGCTTGCTATTATTTCAGATAGCAACCCGGTGATCATCTTAGAGGCAAGTATTTCAAAAAGAAAACTGGACCTCTTAACGGGAATTTATTCTCAGGCATGGACTACTTTATGACCATGCAAAGGCTTGTGTTTACTTTGCAACACAACCCGTGCTTTCTTTATACCATAAGTGTACGTGTCAGTGTGCTTATGTGTTAAAATAAGAGAAATCTTATTTCATGGTGTTTGATTTTCAAAAATAAAGCATTAAGTCGTCAGAAAATGCCTTTCAAAGATATTTAACTTCTCAAACAACGACTACTGCTCTTTAAATAGAAAACAAGTCATTGTTTAAGGGGGAGACAATGTCAAATATCTTCTTCAGAAAGTCATTTGATAAAAGGAATAAAGGTTTTTAAACAATATCAGAATATTAATTTTTAAGGAAAGTTAATTAAGTTTAGCTTTTGTGTGCCTTAAATGTTATTTGTTTATGTCATAGAGAGAATATATGCAAATTTAAGTTGTTAGGTATGCTAGTTAAAACTGCAGGGACTATTTGTGCCAATGCGTTAACTTATAATGATTAGATAAACTTATAAATGAAAAGTGTAAAGGATTTTAAAGTTAAGGGGGCATTTGTGCACAAAACGAAACTTGTCTTATACACAAACACCCCATTCCCAACTTGTAATCTCCTCCAACTTGAATTCTTGCCATTTTCGTGCTTAAGGTATAACTAAAACATTGATCCTTACACTCTAATAATCCTACATCTCAAAAGAATTTCGTTTTTACAAGGTTTTAATTTCGAAAAAACACCTAAAAAATCAAATTAGGCTTCTTTAAAATTCAAATTGAATAAAAATGAAAATTGATAGAGGGGTTTTGTTCTCAATTAGGTGTAAATGACTCGTGTAAATCAGTTTTGCATAAGGATAACTCGTTTGTTGAATTGCTTGATTTTTCATGTCAAAAAATTGTGTTTTTTAGTTTTAGTAGGAAAAGTATGTGGGTTTTGTGTAGGATAAGTGTTAAATGCATTCTTAAATATAAATGTGCTTTGAAATCCATATCTTTTATGTTTGTTCTTGGGTGCGAATTGAATTTTAGGTGCTTAATGCTCGTTTTTGTTATCGTGTGTTGATTCCGAGTTTGTAAAGATGCTAAAAAATGTTTATGTAAATACTATGATGCTATATGTTTAAATTTTGAAGTTGTAACATGTTCGTAAAACACTTGAGTTTTTAACCGAATTCGCAGTGGGTATTATGAACCGAATTGGCAGTTTATTCTATTGACATAATTCGCAGTTTTAGACCTAGTCGGACTCACATGTTCTTAGCTTTAACCGAACACACAGTTAGTAGTTATAACCGGACTTGCAGTTCTTAGGTTTAACCGAACTCATAGTTCCTAGTTATGTCTGAACTCGCAGATTTAAGTCATGTCCAAACTCGCAGATTTAAGTATTGACCGGACTCACAGTTTTTTTATTATTGACTGGACTCGCAGTTTTTTCAATAGTAACCAGACTTGCAGTTCTCAATATTGACCGGATTCGCATTTTACACTTAACTATCAAGATTCATAATTATAATTAAAGGAAACAAAAGGCTAAACACTTAGATTATAATCAAGAGGTGGTAGCAAATTTAAAATTGGCTATCTTTAGAATCTAGTCAAGTTAAAATTGGCTTAACTAGGGTAACTAAAACAAGACTTAGGTAATCTAACTCCCTACTAGTTATAATGAACTAGATTCCTAGATAGTCTAATAATATTACACATGTGTCGTAACCCATTAAGCCAAATTATGTTCGCCCTTTCCGTGATTAGTTCTCTATATATGTTGAATGCCTTAAGTGTTATATCTTGAAAAGGTCTCTATAGTGTCTTATATAAACTTGTTTATATATAAACTGTATTGATTCTTTCTTAGCAGAATCATGAGTATCACAAAAGAACACCAGCAAGCTCTTGACGATTCTCTTGTTCAACGAGAACAACGTCTAAGGATTGGAAATTGTAACTACAGATTGAGCACCATGTTCAAGCCCAAGGAACCCACTTTTCAAGTTGCTTTGGATGTTCTTTCTCTCACACCTTTTTATCAAGCCTTCTTAATCTCTGCAAGTGTTCCTGCCATCTACATGCATGACTTCTGGGCTACTGTTTCCTTTCACAAGCACTGCATCAAATTCAAGTTGAACAAAAAGAAGCATTCTTTTGATCTGGAAACTTTCAGAGATATGCTCTAGATTTGCCTAAATCTTCCTGGCCAAAAATTTGTAGATCCTCCATTTGAAGAGGAAATACTTTCTTTCATAAGAGAACTTGGTTACTCCAGAGATATCAAGTCACTCTCTGATGTCAAGGTTGGTACTCTACATCAACCTTGGAGAACATTCGGAACCATCATCAACAAATGTCTCAGTGGTAAAGTAACTGGACTTGATCAACTTCATCTTTCTTGGGCTCAAATCATTTGGGGTATGTATTACAAGAAGAATGTCGACTATGTATACCTTCTATGAGAAGACTTAGTTTATCAAATCAAAAACAAGGTGTCAAAGAAGAACAAAGACATGTACTACCCCAGATTCACCAAAGTCATTATCAACCACTTCATGTCAAAAGATCAATCAATTCCAAGAAGAAACAAGGTGGAGTGGCACATGGCTAAAGATGACCCTACTCTAACCACAATGAGATTTATCCCCAAGCATGAAACTGTTCAAAAGTACGGTGCCATACTTCCTGATACTCTAGCCAATCAAGCAATGAAGGAGTCGGATACGTACAAGACCTACTATGATCTTGCTACTGGAAAGGTGATTCCAAAACCAAAGTATGTACGATGATCTACAAGGTAGAAGACTAATCAAGCCCCTAAAGCTTCTCTAGGTAAAAGACTCAAATCTATAGCTAAGGTGGCTAAATCTGGATAGAAGAAGCTACCTACTCAAGGATTGGAGACTTTATCAGAAATTGCAATGTCTGAGGCTGACCAAATGAAACTTATCACCAAAAGAAGCAAGACACAATTCCACAGCTCTCACTCCAGTGGTTCATGTGTAAATAAAGGAACTGGTGTTTCACCATGGGTTCCCGATGTACCTACATATGGCTCTAAAGATGAGCAGATTTCTTGGAAGTCCAGTGATGAGGACGATGATGATGAAGTAAGAATGAGTAAAGAGGATGATGATAATGCTGATAATGAAGATGATGATGATCAAGATGATGATAATTAACAGACTGAATCAGATAATGATGGTGATGACTTTGTCCATCCCAAGTTCTCCTCTCATGATAAAGAAGTAAGATAAGATGAAGAAGATAAAGATGAAGAGTGTTTGAATCTGAGGGTTCATACACCTTCTCATTTTGAATCTACTGGTGATGAAGCATATGATGAAGTAAATCAAGGAGACAATGTTGAGGAAGAAAAGCTAGATGAAGAAAAGACAAATGAAGAGGAAGAAGTGCATGAAATGTACAATGACGTGAACATGAATCTGGAGGGAAGAGATACTAAAATGACAAATGCCTTATTAGCTAATGTTAAAACTACTCAAGACATAGAAGATACTCATGTGATAATAACTGCTGTCACTTTTGAAGCTCAACAGCAGAGCTCTTCTGTATCATCAGGCTTCATCTCCAAGATGCTCAACCCTAATCCAAATACAGGTATTGACTTCATTCTAAATTTAAACATTGAGTTAACTTCTCTGGTAGATGTTCCAGTAACTACTAATGATGAGATACCTCCTTCATCTGTAACAACACTTCCTCCAACACCTATTCCTCTCATTCAACCTCTGTAACAAACACATGTTTCTACACCAACAATTGCTCTAAGTACCTCCCTACAATATCTTCCAACCTTTGGTTCTTTATTCAAGTTTGAAGATAGAGAAATCTTTAGAAGACGACTTCTCAGACTTCAAGCAAACAAACCTATTTGCTAAAGCAGTTTCATCAATTCCCGGTATTGTTGATAAGTACCTTGCCAACAAGATGAATGAAGCTGTAATAGCAGTTGTTCAACTACAATCAGTCAGACTTAGAGAAGAAGCTCGTGCTGAAAATGAAGACTTCATCAATAAAATTGATGAAAATATAAAGAAAATCATCAAGGAGCAAGTTAAAGTTCAAGTTAAGGAGCAAGTCTCTAAGATTTTATCAAGAATTGAGAAGTCAGTAAGTGAACAACTTGAAGCTGAAGTTCTGATTTGCTCATCCAATGAAGCTAAGACATCCCCTGGTGTAGCAGCTAACCTATCTAAACTTGAGTTGAAGAAGATTCTAATAGATAAAATGGAGAATAACAAATCAATCGACAGATCGGTTCAATAGAAAACTCTCTATAAAGCATTGGTTGACGCTTATGAAACTAACAAAGACATCCTTGCAACATATGGAGATACTGTCACTTTTAAAAGACGTTGAGATGATGAGGATGAAGACGAAGAACCCTTTGCTAGATCAAACAGGGGATTCAAGAGAAGAAGAGCTGGAAAAGAACCTGAGTCCTTTAGTGCACCAAAGGAGAAGACTTCCAAGTCAACTGGAAAGTCTAAAGAAGGGTCTAAATCTCATCAAAAGTCTACTGACAAGTCTGCTCAAGTAGAGGAGCAAGTTCACACTCTGAATGATTTGGAAGAACCCGCATATTAAGTGTTTGAAACAGGTTTTACTGAAGATCATCCTGTTGATGAGACAACTCAGGTTCTTGCCTGGTTTCAGAAACCATCAAAACCACCATCTCCCGATCGTGATTAGAACAAGACTTTACCTGCTGTTCATGGACCAATTCAACCTTGGATCAACACTTTGGCTCAGAATGAAGATCCTCGTGAGTCATTTAATGAACTGATGAACACTCCTTTAGACTTCTCTGCATTCGTGTTGAATCAGCTCAAAGTTGATACTCTGACTCTAGAATTATTAGCTGGTCCAACATTCGAGTTGATGAAAGGCTCGTGCAAGAGTCTGGTGGAACTTGAATATTTCCTTGAAGAAGTCTGTAAAGCAACTACTAATCAACTTGACTGGAACAACCCTGAAGGACAGCAATATCCACATGATCTGTGCAAGCCCTTACCATTGATACCTAATTAACAATGTCATCGAGTAATACCATTTGATCACTTCATCCACAACGATCTTGCGTATTTAAGTGGTGGTGTCCCAAGCCGAACTTACGCTTCTTCAGTAATGAAGACAAAGGCTTCAGATTATGGATACATTAATTGGATTGAAGACTTAATCCCAAACACCGTGAGGAGTTAAGTGCCGATTGTCTACGACAAACATGCACTCTGGGGCATCTCTCACTGGGGGTAAAAACGTCAATAATTCTATGAATATGCAGTCAACAGGGAATCTGCTCGTGATGTCTACTCCAGAAACATAATCATTGTTATTAAGAAGCTTACGATTGTCGAATGGCACAATTACAAATATTTGGAATGGATCACTGTTCGTAGAGATTACGACAAGCTGTACATATTCAAAGAAGGCGATTACAACAGACTTCTCCTTCAAGACTTCGAAGACATGCTGCTTCTTCTTATTCAAGACAAGCTGACAAATCTCAATATTGAGGAACGTCTAGCGTTGGGTGTTTCACTGCGAATGTTTACAAGAAGCATTGTCATCAAAAGGCGTGTGGAAGATCTTTAATTGGGTATCAAAAGTTACCAAAGGAAGCTCAACATCACAAAGTCGGATACGTACAAGACAAGAAGAACAGATTGATGCGTATTGATGAACTCCACAAGTTTAGTAACGGTACACTCAATGATGTTTGGTCTGCTCTTGATCATACTCTGAAGAGAATCTGGATAAAGTATCTACCACAGACAATCTGGAGAGAGGTAGACAGGGAAAGAGCAGGAGCTATGATCCAGGTTATTGATCAACAACTCAAGAACAAAAGGATAATGAGGAGCCTGGAAACGTTCATTGGTGGGAGACTGTACGGGGGAGACATTCGGCTGCTGCAAAGGACCATATGATTTATCATATGATGTCCTCATCATAACAGGTCAAACCTCGTACATAATAATCTTGTGAATATGTAAATAAGTAGTATAAGACTTGTAGTAGGCTAATGTAGTGTTCGAGTATGAAAGTTTCAAGAATTTTTCATGAAATTCAAAAATCTTTCAAAATATCATTACTCAACACTATATCATATCCCTCATAATTTGAGGGGGAGCATTAAAATGTTCCTAATAGATATTGTGGCACATTTTATCCCTGAAAGTTTAATCAATTGATATCCAAAATATCAAAGGATTAACATTTTAGATAAGTGGAGAAAATGTAATTAAACGGAACCTAACTTGTACTGAAATGTGATCATAAAAATGGACTCAATGCACTCTACACTTAGCATGCACTACGATTACGATGCACATTTTAAGGGGGAGCTTTTAGTGATGATGAAAAACTCTCAAAGTGTAAATCTTTTAATATTTATATCAAACACTTTGATTGAACGTTTCAATGGTTTTGAAGGATTGTGATGGAATACCCAAAAGACCGACCATGTACTTAAATTTATGGAGTTATAAGGTGGTTAGGCA
Source organism: Tanacetum coccineum (assembly GCA_026074375.1). NCBI lineage: Eukaryota > Viridiplantae > Streptophyta > Magnoliopsida > Asterales > Asteraceae > Tanacetum > Tanacetum coccineum. The sequence goes on from BQNB010133051.1 coordinate 9,583, forward strand.
TAGGTATTCAAATCTCATGATCCAGCCATAACTGGGGGGATCTACCTAGGGATATCCACTAGTTAGTGTAGAAGTCCTTAGGTATGATACAAAAGTAGTAAAAGTGAGAATGAGGGAATAGTGCCGATAGAGATGGAGCTAATACTAGAACAAACCCAACAAGGTTTTAGTCATGAAGTCTTGGTAAGCGCTGAAGGGGTTGAAGAATGAAAAGTAGTTGTAAGGATAAAGGTTGAAAAGAAAGAAGCCCTCCATGCACTTAGGCAGAAACCGGGTCAATACATAAACTGTCAGAAACAATAAGTTTTTTTCTGACATTGAAGATAGCCATAGACCCAGTGCCGCCTGAACATTTATTCTATTGATAGCCAAAATATCAAGGGATTACCATTTTGGATTAAGGGAGAAAATGTGATTAATACTGAACCGAACTTGTAATTGAAATGTGTCATATAAAATAAACTCAGTTGCCTCTTCTACACTTAGCCTGTACTACGATTACGATGCACATGTTAAAGGGGTGCTTTTAGTGTTGATGGAAAAAACTCTCAAAGTGTAATCTTTTGATTATTTATATCAAAACACTTTGATTAAAGTTTTAATGGTTTTGAAGGATTGTGATGAATACCAAAGAACGGGCATGTACTTAATTTATAGTGTCTATAAGGTGGTTAGGTTAGGGATTCAAATCCCATGATACCAGCAAGCTAACCAGAGGGATCTACCCAGGGTATCCTACTAGTTAGTGTAGAAGTCCTAGGTATGTAGCAAATGGTGTAAAGTCGTGATTTGAAGGTCATAGTGCCGGACTGAGATGGAGCTTAATACTTAGAACAAACCCAACAAGGTATTAGTCATGAAAAGTCTCGGTAAGAGCTGAAAGGCGTTGATGATGAAAAAGAATTGTAAGGATAAATGGTGAAAGAAAGAAGCCCTCATAAACTTAGGAGAACTGGGTCATACAAAAAACTATCGGAACACTAAGTTGTTTCTGACATTGAAGGATTAGTCATGGACCTAGTGATGCTATGCACAATCCTCCCTAGCCACTCAAGGTCTCTCAACAGGAATCTTGTTTTCCATTTCTCACAGAGTTTACACGCATTTATATCGACTTTCTCTCTTCGAGTAGTTGATATTGAAAGGTGGCAGTCTGCTCCAGCCTCGATCACTTATAAACAAAGTGCTCTTATTAAGTCTAGAGCCAAAAAAGATCATCCGTAAATCTATTAGGACTCTTGTCAAAATTATGTCTCATGCTAAGTCACACAATTGTGAAGAAACAAGATATATATTAAGAGTCCTACGCTTTATCTTGTGATTTTGCCAGGGATCATTCCGGTGTTATTTAAGTATTCACATGAAGATGAAAATCTGCTTGAGCCACCATATCAACAAGCTCATGGTAGGTGACTTGTGCGATTCTATACGAATCTAGCTTGTGACAACTGGAAAGAAATAATGGTGTGATTCTATATGAATCAAACTTGTTCTAGGAAATGAATTGACGGTTGATGATGAATTTTTTGAAATGATTAACACTCTCGATGTGTCACAAAACCACTTTAGCCAGTGACACGTCGATTGAGTTTCAAATCAATTTTTCTATTCAATCGGTGAGACTTCATCTTGCTGGTTCACTCATACCATGTTGTCTGCTTTGAGATGCTCTAGTAATGAGAATGGCTAGTGCAGCTGCGAAACCCTGTCAAGGAGATTCTTTAGAATTCTACCTAATTACATGCAGTATTTATACTGATCAACGGGGAACCGTGGTTATTGCAACCATATTCGATGAAGTGACAAAGATACTCTCATCCATATCTGTTGATTATCACTAACCTAAACCTGCAGATACTCCCAACGATTGGTGCAGCTGATCCCTGACGAGTCATGATTCATAGCCATATGCTCATACCCGACAGACAAATATAAAGACATCATGAAAGTTTACGTAAATGTTTCAAGACTTCTGCTACTCTAATACCGTACGTCCTACTTGAAGCGACAAAGTGTTAAAGTTAAAGAACATCAAGAAAGATGCATAATTAAAGCTTTTCAAGTTAACACATCAAGAAAGGTATGAACATGTCGGTCCTAAAGTCACAAGTTCACAAGATGGCAAAGTTTACAAGATGGCAAAATGAGATTATGCTTGGTTGATGATCTTAAGGTGTTCAAGATCACATTTTCACATTCAAGTCAAGCTAAAAGAACAAGCTCAAGCCTAAAGTTAATGATAACTACATCAATTCACAAGTTAATGATTGAAGTTAAAGACTACGAGTTCAAGACTAAAGTTAAAGCATATTATGCTATGTTTAAGTTTTTGTAAATTGGAGTGACCTCCCTTAGGGGGATATTGTTAGAAACATGAAAAGTATCGGTCACTTCCAATAATAGTTAGTCAAAGCCCGTGGTTAGTCCAATAAAATGTTTAGTAATCTAATAGGGCCAAAAGGCCCATGGAAAGCCCACAACCTAACCATGGCCGGCCATATGGGTTGTATAAATATCCTCTCTATGCCTTGGAGAGGGTGTTGGTTGTTCATTTTGTTTCACACACTTAATGCATTTTCTTTCTATGTTTACTTTCTCTCTCTAAAGTGTTCATCCAACCGCTCTCTCTCTAAAACCACCTCTCTTTCATTATAGGCTTCATCATCAAGGTTAATGAATCCGTTGTAAGATTTTGGCTCTAAATAATCAATTATTCCTTCTAAATCATCCTCGTCTTCACTTGTCCCATTAAACCAATCATCATTTAATTTATCATGAACAACCCCTATTATTGCGTTTGCTTTATCTTCCCCGTATTCCACCGGGTCCTCTAAATTTTCCTTAGTGTCATCATCCTCATCTTTGAACCTTTCTCTCCAAGGATCCTTAAGGATTCTTTCCCTAGTCATCTCGTATACTTTTCCATACCTTATTTTCATCCAATCATTTAGGCTTAGTCCTTCCTAGGTTAGATCTAATCGCTCACTATCATTTATGTATTCCCAATAACATTTCTTCTTATCATCAGGCGAGGCTCCCCCATCACATTTGTCACTATATGGGTCATAGGATGCCTAGTACTCATGCCCACTTTCTTTTTCTTGTAAGATCACCTTACATCAATGTACCTTAGGTTTCCTTATAGGGGTGAGGTCTAGGTTTTGTTCCATATTTGCTTCATCTATTTCTTCATTTTTCCATAGGTCCCCTTGGTCTGTCATCATGTAGACTACCTCTTCATAAGAAACCTGAACATCTATTTCATAAGTAAAAATATCAGGATCAATAGGCAATAAGTGGTTAAATCCGCAGGATTCAAATTCATATAAGAATGAATCATAATCAATATTCATCAAATTATCATCCCTCGTTCTAATTTTGCTTCTTATTGCGCGAACAGATTAAAAAATTCTAGTAGTAAAGCTACTTCTCATTTTGAATATAACTTTTTCATTTCCTACTTCTAGAGAAATTGACTTCCTAAAATATCTACCTTAGCGTGGGTTGTGGCTAGCAAGGGTTTTCCTAGAATGATGGGCATCCTAAAGTCCTCAACTATGTCAAGAACGAAAAAATCAACTGGAAAGATGAACTTATTGATTTTTATTAGTAAGTTTTTTACTATTCCTTTAGGAGTGCACTTTATGTTATCAGCCATTTCGATCACCATGTTAACCAGTTCAAGTTTTCCCATGCCTAAACATTTGTACATAGAAAATGGCATAATATTAATGTTAGCTCCTAAATCTGCTAAAGCGTTATTAAAATCTAATCTTCGGATTGAACAAGGGAGAATGAAACTTCCTGGATCTTGTTCCTTAGGTGGTAGCTAATTTTGGAGCCGAGCATAGCACCTAGGGTTCATCCTAATTTCATCATCCTCTTCAGTCTTTGGTTTATTTGCTACTAAGTTCTTCATGTGATTTGCATAGTTGTCTGTTTGCCTAATTTCTTTTAAGAGAAGACGGTTTATCCTAATTTTCTTTAGGTTCTCCATAGTTTAGTAAACTAATGCTTCTTTAAGGTGATGCTCCAGTCGTTTAGGAAATGGGATCAGTGGCTTGTAGGTCTCAACATAATGGATTACACTTTGTTTTTCCTATTGGGGTACCTGTTTTATATTAGGTGTAATATTGATTATTGCTAGAGCCTCATCATTTTCTAATTTTTTGGTCTCTTGTTTTTTGTTATCAGAGAGACCTGAGTTAGCAGAAAAGTATCTAATTTCCTCGGGAGAATAATAGAAAGGCGTGTATAATGGTGATCCATCATTAGTAAAGATTGCCTTGCATTCTTTGACCTTTCCACCGTTTGTTCGTCCTTCAACTTCATTAGTTAATGTTTTTACCTTCGTCTCGAGACCTTGGATAATCTTGTCATGATTTTCACGATTGGTTTCACTGTTTTGGTAAAAAATTCTTAACCATTCATCTTGCTCCGCATGTCTCTTAGTTTCTTCTTCCATATAACTATTGATTATTCTAGTCGGACTTGGTCTTCTCTCTCTTGATGATGGTTGGTTGTGTGAGCCGTATCCTGATACTTCCCTATTGAATCTCCTATCGTTTTGGCTGTTGTTTGGAAAGGGTCTACCGAACTCTCCATATTTAACTTCCTCCATACTTTTCAATTCCTCGTTAAGAGGACATTCCTTGTCAAGATGAGTTCCCCCACAAGTTTGAAATCCTACTTGAATAGCATGTACATTCTCCTTAAGCTTTTTCATATCTCGGCCCAAGCTATCAAGCTTACTTACAATGGCAGCGATTCCCTAAGTGTTACTGCTGCTATTTATATTCTTGCTAGATGAACCGTCATGCAACTTTTGAGAGTGGTCAGCCATTGTTTGGATTGTTGTTAAAGCTTGGGCAGGTGTCATGCCAGGAATTGGCCCTTGCAAGTCAATCAATTGGCGGTTCATAGTGCCCAGCCCATTGTTGAAGATGTTCACCTTCTGATGGCTATTAATGTCATGAGTTTAGGCATTTGTAAAACAGGTCATTGTACCTTTCCCATACTTAGTACAATGTTTCATCTCCTTCCTGCTTGAAGTTATGGATTTATTCAAGCTGCTTAACGGTCTTGGATGGTGGATGGTAACTTTGGATAAAGGCCTTTTTAAGGAGGTCCTAACATTCAACGGTTCTTAGGGATAGTCTGTCTACCCACCTTTTAGCGGCTCCAGTGAGAGTAATATGAAGAACGCGCAGCATAACTACATCATGTGTTACTCCTAGAATGTTAAACAAACTGACGATGTCTAAAACCTGCTTCACATGCTCGTGAGCATCGTCATTTTTGCTTCCGGAAAGGTGTCTTCCCTTAATTATCTCATGAATTGGCTCTTGATTTTGAAATTTACATTGCCTCTAATTTCCGGTTTAACCACGCTCGGTGCCTAGTTCCCTAGAGTCAAAGCAAGGTACTGCTTCATGGTGAGGTTATTGATTTCTCCCTCAGCCATAATGTTTCCTGAATTAAAAATTAGTACGAAAATAAATAAATGAAAAAAATCAAATTACAACTAATTTTAGCTCCCTGGTAGTGGCTCTAAACACTTGATGCATTATTTGTTTTAAATAATTTTACAAGATTTAAATTTATAAAACTCGTCTACCAATGTCTACACGTACTAACGGGCAGAGAACGCGGTCGTATGTAGTGCAGGACTTGGTAAATTCGAGGTCGTCCCAACAGCTAATTTTAAATAGTTTTAATTTGATTATGTCACTTTTTGAAAATGGTTTGAATTGATTTGAAATCTTAACAAGAAAATAAATTGAGAAAAGTAAATGAGAGTAACCTAGTTATTTCATTGCTAATGTTATGATATGTATTTCCTGTGCAATGTCTAAGTATCATTTTATTAGTGGTTCTAATATCAACAGACCCGAATTGGCATTTGAGGTTTGTCCTATACTTCTTGCGATCCTGAATCCCCTACAAGTCACAAAGGTAGGACATCCAAGTTGTAGTGATTAAACCCTAACTATCCTAAAGACATGTCCATAACTTAGATAAATTATAAAACCTCTCTGAAAGAGTTTCTTTACTTTTTAAGTGTTTAATGTGATAGAGGCGATAAATTAATTAATTCCTACACTAGGGATATATGCAAACCTGCCCTAGTACCATGTTAACCCCATGTTCAACAAGTCTGCCTAATAACAAAACTAATAGGATCTAAACCACCCTCAACACTACCAAAACTCAATGATCAATGACAGACTATAAGGATATCTAATAAAGCGATAATTAAACAGGAAACATTCAACATAACAATAGAAAATTCATAACTTGGCCAGTACTAGAAGTGCTTAGCCGCTCATGGTAACAATACAGAAAGAGTAAATGACAGGAATCATGGATTGAATCATCACTAGTCTTACAGTATGCGTTTATGAATGATTAAATACAAAATTAAGTGAAGTGACTTCTCCTTTGGACTTCTGGTGGAATTCTTCAACCTATGGAAGCTTGGTTGGCCCCTTAATACTATGGTGGAGGGGTTGATGTCAAATTTGCAGAATGAGGGCTTTATTTATAAGTTTCGATTTGGTTACGTTGTAACTGATGTAGTAGGTTACAGCGTAATCATGCTGATGCGGACTTTCATTATGCAGGCATAAATTATGTCACGGCGTAACTATAGCGCCCATGTTACGCCGTAACTATGACTAGGATAAGTCATCCTTCTTCAACGTGGTATGTTACAGCGTAATGGTAACGTCATGGTTACGCCGTAACTATGGTGCTGACTCATTCCTTCTTTAATCTTGGTTATGAAGTAACTCGAGTGGAGAGGTTACACCGTAAATAGCCTTGAGCATCTTCATTTGCTTGGGTTCCACGTCCAAATCCCGCGTCTCTTGCTCTAATGCTTGTATTCTTCCTGTAAACGAAATATAAAGTGATTAAGTAGCATTTTCAAGCATTTATATAAAAATTACAAGCATTTTGATAGGGATTTTGATACTAAAAAGTATTAACTACTTGATATTATCATAAACGAGTATAAATTAATAAACATAAAACAACTCACAACGAATAAGCATACAATCTTAAATAAGCAAACCAAACATTAAATTATCATAAACATGGCTAATTCCTAAAGTTATTAGCCAATAGCCATTGTAACTATACAAATGTCATAGATGAATAGTTAAAGTAAACTAAACGATACTAAAAACCAAACGCGTATTTAGAGTATAGAAATTACAAGGGTTTTTCTATGAATTCAAGTGCTTTGTAGGACCTTCTTGGCTTCTCTTCTCTTCTGAAAATCAAACTTGGTGGTTAATGCCTCCTTCTTGGTATTTTGTCTCTTTAAAATTCATATTAGGGTTCGTATTTATAAAGTCTGAAATTTAGTCGATACACCGTATTAAAAGAGTTCAGTACGGCGTATTATGATTTCTTGGCGTGGGCTCCATGATTATTATATTCCATAATATTCCATGACTTGTACTTGAATATGGCATATGGCTTCATTTGGATAGGGCTTATAGATCTTCTCTTCGTAGATGTTGAGTGAAGTTTAGGGCACGGATACGCCATATCTTCCATGATGGATACGGTGTATAGGTTGTCAGAACAGTGCTCTTCATAATTTCTTTGTTTAAGCTCCAAAATGCGTGCATTTGATTAACTTTCACTCTTTGCTCGATAATTACTGCAAATCATAAATATAAGCAATTAAGTACCAATTCATGCATAAATAATGTAAAACGAGCAATTTAGCTGCGATAAATGATGCTATTAAATAGACGTTATTTGATGTCATCAAATATCCCCCCTACTTAAATCCTACTTGTCCTCAAGTAGAATTTAGAAAACTCATCAAAATGTATCCTAAACCAAGGTTTAAGATTTTTCCTTTAAGCAATTTTTTGTTTAATTACTAGCACACAACCAAATACCTCACGAAGTAGGAAAATGAAAACACTCAAATCACTCAACTAATCTATGTGGTAACATTTAAATAATTTGCTCAATTGCTCGTCATGACGAGAATTCTATCATAAGCTTGGCAACGATACATATCACCACCACTAAAGCTAAGGAGTAACAAGTCTAAAAAGGTAAATTGGGTTAATGTTTAAGGGTTGATCATTCTTTCTAATCTTTATCGATACCAATATTTCAGAAAAGGTGACAAAACCACAAATGCACGCCCAAATCCATGACCTCTACACTTGTGATTGCTCACTCCTTAGCTCGAATAAGCTAAAGAATAGGACTAGTAATCTTCACCAATAGTAGTAAACCAACAAGGGCGAAAAAACCATATATACACGCCCAAATCCATGACCGAGATATATATGATTGGTCACTCCCTCATTCAAGTAAAACCAAAGGTTAGGATGAAGAACAATATAGGGTATGGAGTACATAATCCTTTACCAACGGTAATATACCAAAAAGGGTGACAAAACCACACATACACATTCAAATCTATGAATGAGACATATGTGATTGCTCACTCCCTTATTCGAGCAAACAAAAGGTTAGGGGTTAGCTATAGGAAATATATAATTGGTGTAAATATAAAAACAACAAAACAAATAGATTAAGTCCAAACAAATAAGGAACAATGTTGCTAGCTACTTTCCCGACCATACCCATGAAAAAGACATAAAATCACAGACTAACTCATGCTTTAACACGGAAACTCACGCTTTGGTAAACACAAATTAGACTCGAAGATGTCTTGATCATAGATCAAAAAACAAACCTTAGTTGGCGTTACAGTAATGGCCAACTCCCAATCATCCATAATATACATACTATACAACAATAGTGGTGATATCTACCACTTGATACAAAAAATACACTTAGTTGGTTTATATTGTGACCAACTAGAAATAATTGTTGATCCCACTTCAATAGATCGAATTCCTTAAGCTTGTATAAGGATTAGTTATATTAGATAAATCTAACACAACT
>BQNB010133052.1:4852-18528 GCA_026074375.1 Tanacetum coccineum
GAAAAACCCTTTTATTTTCTCATAAGTCCAATACTTAAAATAAAACAATATAAACATAAAACTAATTCACATAACAATTTATTCAAATAACATTTACAATTAAGCCATGCAAATATTCATAATGATCCTAATTATCTAATATTTAAAACATGTATGTATCCATATAAGGCTCCTTCATCCTATAAACTCCGGCCACACTCATCGATATAATCGATTGCGTAAGCCTTATACAAATACATACCACATAGTACATAAATTAACTTTTAGGCCCCATTAAGACATGCCAAGGTATTCCTTAGCTTTTAAAGTCGTGGATCGAAACCACATAAATATAGTGTTCTATGTTTTAGGTCTTGATCATCATATTTGCATAATAATTTTAACAATTAACAAGATTAATATCATATATCGCCACCACGATAAATTGCATGTATTTATCATGGATTCCAAATTAACAATTTAATCTAACATAAAACCGGATCAATTAACAATTTAAACACATCAAGTTTTATTCATAAAATTGCATATAACCTAGAAATCGTCTAATCAATTTTAATAACCAATAAAAATTCGATCTTGATACACAAAGATCGAATCTTGATGCATAAAACGCCCAAAGAGCTTAAAAATTAATCAAGAACCCTAATTTGTTTGTCCAATTTTATACTTGTAATTACAAATTCATATACGATGGCTCGTGATGCCACTGTTGGGGTTTTAGATCTAATTAACAGTTAAACATATCACTAGTACGCAACGGAAAGATCAAACACGTAAAGAACTTATAATTAACAAGGGATTGAAGATATATACCTTTAGCAAGGAACGTTAGACTGCTTATAGCAATAAACGTAACACCGTCTTCAATATATGCGTGTGTATAATACCACGCGAAACCACAAAGATCAAAAGAATGATCTCTCTAAGTATTCACACACAATACATTCTTAGCAAATAATGTGTATACTAGTACTAATAGTGTTTGACCAAACGATCTCTTCGTCTTTGAATCAATCAATACACGAAGCACCTTCTTGATTGTAAAACCTCAACACAAAAAACCCTAAGGGTTTGTTTGTTGGTTTGTTTGTTGGTTCGTTCGACAAGGGGAAGGTGAAAACCGAATCCCTCAAGGGTTTTGAGGTTCGGTTGGCCAAGGGAAAGAGCAAGGAGAGATTTAGAGTTTTTAGGTTTCAAGTTATAATTTACAAAACACCCTAAGACCTCCTTTTATAGCCCTTACAATCTTGGTGAGAAAGCAAGCAATCTCGTTCCATATGAAAGGAGATATTCGACCAACTAAAGGAGAGGGAACAAACTAAATCTTTTCATTTTCCCGATTTTGCATATTAGTCATTTAACTATTAACGACTAATATTTATTCTTGTTAAACTTTTAACGATCGTTTGTTTAAACATTAATTAATATATTACATTAATATATTAAATACATTGTTCTACATATTAACGTGTGCATCTTCTTAGGCTCGAATAATTCCCGGACATGTATAATTTATATTTGTTCATATTCCAACACCATCGTTATGGCGCGTCTTTTGAAACCATGCTTCTAACTAATTCAGTAATATATTTAGCTGTGAGATTAAAGAAATTATCCGCCAACCCAATAAAAGAAACTTAAATGGTTATGCATGAAATTAAAAGAGTTTGACGTGACCTACAAATTTTCACCCCAACCAATATCTTTGACTCTTTGTAAGTTCACGAGTCGTACAAATATGAAAAATTCACTGCTTCAAGCCCAGATGCTTGATCAAACTTTTGATTGGCTTCAAAAGCTTGTAATTCAGTTGGAGCTTTTGGATGAAAAGCTTTTACAAGAAGATGTTAATCAAAAGTTATTAAGAAGTTTGTCACCTGAGTGGAACAAACATGTTGTTATGTGGAGGAATAAAGCTGATTTGGATACAGTGAGCATGGATGATCTCTACAACAACCTCAAGGTATATGAACCAAAAGTTAAAGGGATGTCTAGCTCAAGTTCAAGCACACAGAACATGGCTTTTGTGTCCTCTTCAAATAACAACACTAGCAGCACTAATGGAGCAGTTAATACTGCTCATGGAGTTTCTACTGCTAGCACTCAAGTTAATCTGCTACTTTACAAATATTGATCAACTTAAGTGATGAATGTTATTGTGCATTCCTTCTGATTCAACCAAAATAGTCCTCAACTTGTACATGAGGACATGCAATAAATCCATCCAGATGAAATGGAAAGAGATGGTATGAGATGGCAATGTGGCCATGATGATTATAGAGGCAAGAAGGTTTTTTGGAATACAGGAAGTAAGCTACTTTTAATGGCAATGAGACTATTGGTTTTGAAAGTCTCCAAAGTAAGAGCTATAACAGCCACAAGGGGACATTTTGCTAGGAAGTGCAAGCCCAAGAAATCAGACAACAAGAACATGGAAATCTCAGAAGGAGTGTGCCTATGCAAACATCTACCTTTTACAACTTTGGTGTCATGTGATGGTCTTGGTGGACATGACTGGAGTGATCAGGCAAAGAAGGGCTTAATTATTGTAACACCCCCATTTTGTTGACCCTATAGCAGCGGAAGCTAATCTGGGGTAATAACTTCATGGATTAACAACATAATTATAGAAAACGCCTCATAAAGCACGATTTTGGAAAATTTTGTTATCATTTATTTATTCATCAGAGTTTTTACAAAAAGAGGTCCCAAAATCTAGAAACATAAAGTTTGAATGATAACAATTTAGCCATCTTCAAGTCCGTGCCACTTCGTGCCATAAGTTGCTCAATTACCTGAGATAAACATGCTAAAAAGGTCAACACAATGGTTGAGTGAAATTCATAGGTTATGAAAATATTGAAGACAAGTCACATAGACAATGGTTTACGTTTTTATACACCATAATAGCAATGAGTCAATTATCATATAAAACAATTATTGCCCAAAGCTCATGACATAATACGTTAACTGGAACTCACCGAGTGACATTGGTTGAGGAACAAATGTCCCTGTGGAAATGTAACTTGCCAAGGTTACCCATTAAGTCAAATATAATGCGTTTGGTTACCCCATGAACAGTATACCAACGGGAGTCGTCACCCCCAATAGATCTATCCACAATATTTGCGTTTACTCGCAAGTAATTAATGTTTCATGATATGGAAATAGTGGCACTGGAAGTACCTAGGCAATAATATATTTGGATAGCAAACATTGGAAAAACAACGTTGCCATTCATGTTTAAGCATTTATCTCCCTCGGGGGTTATAAGTATTCAAAAGATTTAAAAGTAGCTACGAATTCACCATAACAGGGAAAACGATTGATGCCAAAAGTAATGAATATGAAAGTAACGGCCTCGTCATGCAAGGGTAATATGTCAAGTCTTAGTATGATTGTTTATGTTTTCAAAACTTTATAAAGTTTAACATACATCTTACTTGGTTATTAATTATTAAAAATTAGATTACTGTTCGGGCTATCATAATTCAGAGGTCATGCAGTAAACGTTTGAAGAGCTAGGACACTTTAAATCATAAATCCAACAAACTTATCAAAACGTATACTCAAATGAAACCCCTCACATGAAATTCCCTAGTAACGTGATACGATAAAGAATTTAAGTTCTGCTAAAGCTAGTCGATGATAAGTTACTTAACTATGTAATGTTTTTTATATACGTCGATAGATGATTAAACGACAAATGTGTCAGGTTTTAATAAAATCAAGTCTTATAATATTTATATATATTTTTATAATTTATACAAAAATATTACATTTTATATTTTTAAGAATACAAAAATGGCAATATATACCCTTGATTTTTATACTTTTATGAGTTTAATCCTTTATATATATAAAGTATATATATATATATATATATATATATATATATATATATATATATATATATATAAAATATAAATATATATATATATATATATTAAACCCATGACTTTTAAATCTGCAAAACAGCCCCTTTAGTTATAACATTAGAAAACATTACTTTTTGACCCAAAAATAAATAATCGTTTCAGAAATTTATAATATATACGCTTGTGCATGAAAAATATTTACACATTTTTTAGTCCAATATTAGATAATCTTGAAATTTTACAAATATAGAAAAGTATTTATAGGTTAAAGATTAATTACTATACAGCTAAAATAATTAGAATAAATAAGCTTTACGAGTTTATTTTATTATTAATAAGGCTTATCAAAAGAGACTTATGAACAAGAAAGATCAAATGGCACGTTGGTTTGGAAACCAACCAAAACCGCATGGGTTTGTGGTTCTAGGGCTTAAACAAGAGTTTATAAGGATCTAACAAAGCTATGAAATTCCTAAAACAAGGAAAGAGTTTAATTTTAACGAGTTCTGAGGCTACTATGAACATGAAATGGTCAATAAATGGTGGAAATGGGTCGAAAGACCATAAAATGGTCCGAACACACTTTGGAGATTAATCGAGGACCTCTTTTCTCTTATTTTCTTGGCTTCTACTTGCTGAGTTCTTCCTTTCTTCTCTTCTATGGCTTGGTTAGATCATCATTTTGAAGTTGTTTTGAGTTTGAATGGTGAATGATGAATGAATGTATGTATGCGTGTATTTATAAATTTTTTTTTTTGTTAAAGAAGAGAAGAAATGGCCAAGTTTATTGGAGTAGAGAGTGTCCAACTACTTGATTGGTGGCCAATATGTGGAGTGGTGCCAAGGGTCTTGAGTGTGACCAGGGTCTTGCTTGGGGCTCAGAGGGTCGAATTTATTATTGAAGATGGCTTTGCTGTTTTTGGTGGACAACCAATATTAGTCTCGGTAAAATGGTTGCCATTTACAAACCGTAACTCCGATGAAGCTCAAACCAGTGAGAATGGTTAGATACTTGAGTCCTCTAAAACTTTTAGTTTTACATATTTATGGGTTACTATACAAAAATCTAGAGATAATAGCCGTTTACTACAGGTGTGCAGAATCTGCGCACCTTTGCCATTTCGGCTATAATTAATTCATCCGACATTGAATCGGGTCGAGTCAACCGGAAAAATAATCACAAGACATAGGGATATAATTTAGTATTTTTGCTAAGACCCAAAGCCTACTGATTTTACCATATCCCTATGTTTTATCACGGATCAATTTTTGAATCTATAATTAAAAACTATTTTAAGGTAGGTATCTGGTTTGGATAGGTTTTCGGGTTAGGGTTTTGTTTAGGATCGAGTGAGAGAATGGTTATTGGAGGAAAAAAATATGTTTAAATGTTGTGCTTAAAAGACTTGTAGTATAGGCTAGAAATGTGGTACTAAATGACTTTGTAGAATTTGGAGGGAAATGAGCTCATTTGAATATCATGCACAATTGGCTTATAATTTAAGCTTTAAGGTGTTGTACCATGATTTAGAGGGAAAAGATATTTGAATTTATGCGTAGGAAATAACTTTGTACATATGCCACATAAGCATTATATTCATTTTGTATGATACATTACATGTAGTTAGGGTTTTGGTATAAACGTTAACGGATAAAGTTCATTTAGTAATAATGTTATGAAAATTACGTTAAATAGATAACGTACATGATATAGAGGATATTAGAATATTGACTTGACATATTAAGGTGTTTACTTGATATAAACGTAGATAGAATTGGCATAGGTAGTTGCGTGAGCTCGTTTACTTTAGAAATGTAAACTATGTTACATAATGGAATAAAGCAAAAAAATTCCCGTGAAAAAGTAGTATATAATATAATATAAGTGGAAATTATAGTGATGAAAATTGTGGGTTGTTACATTCCCCTAACCTTACAGAAATCTCGTCCCGAGATTTAGTTGAGTGATAGAGTGATATTTGGAAACAAAAGTTCTTAGCTTCTACAGTTTCTAGTATGATGGCCGACTTTGTTATAATTCTGACACTTGACAGTGCAAGGTCCTATGTGATGCAGTGTACACTTCCTACACAGGGGACGAGGTCCATTATATCCACGATTTCCATAAGTCCTGAAGGTTTCCTGCCTTCCATTTTGCTGCTGGTGGTAATCATTGTTACGGTTGTTATTGTTGTTGTTATGGTTATTTTGGTAGTTGTTGTTGTTGCGATCATTGGGGTAGTTATTGTTGTAACGATTATTGGGGTAGTTGTTGTTGTCATGATTATTGGGGTAGTTGTTTTATTGATGTATCTTCTACTTAAACTTACGTTATGATCATGTATCCTAGCTCAACAACGTGCTTTGTACCTGATCATTAACCACAGGGTTATGGTAATGGCTACCTCCCAATTTGAGGCACTGAGCGGAAACATACCTTCAATACTTCTGGGTAATCCCCGATGAAAGCTTCCATAAGTTTCTCAGTGTTTGGTACCATATTTGGACATAAGACTGCTAATTCCTGGAATCTTCTAGCATAAGTCTTGAGATCATTTCCTTTCACAACCAAGTTGTAAAATTCGTCTTCCATTTTCTTGACTTCAGTTCAAGGGCAATACTTATTGGTCAAGAGCCTTTTTTATATTTACAATGATCAGATTCCAGGCTATCAGTCGGCATGCTCTATTCCAATAGGTTTGGCAAGGAATTCCGACCAGGACAAGCATCCTCGTTGAGAGCATCAGAAGCAAAATTCACTTTTGTCAGTCCTCAGTACAGTTGCTACGAGAAAATACCGATTTAGTTCGTTCAAACCAACGAATAAGACCAACATCTTCTTCCGTACCATTAAAGTAGAAAGGTTGGCAACTCATAAACTCTTTGTAAGTACATTTTCTTGCTACATGAGTTTCTCTTGGTCTAGTATTCCTATTTTGAATTGTAGTACTTGCATGGATGTAGGCTTGTGCTTCCAGAGCAACAACAATACTATCAGCAACTAGTTGCCGGATGGCACCTAGTCAAGCTGTGCTGCAGAATGTTGATGTTCTCTGGAGGCCTATATCACATAAACAAGACAACACATATTAGGGGAAGATCCATAAAACGATATAGTCATATCACAAGTTAAGGTATGAAAATTATAATACAAAGACTTGTGATCATTCTTTGATATTACATTGCAGGATATAACGAAATTTTTTGGAATCTAAGACTTCCAGAGATGAACACTCTAACAAGCATCTGACTCATTAGGTTTCTCGGGGACTGGTTCACTTCCCAATGGTTGCGGTATGATCCATAATGAGTTATCTAAGATAGACTTATCAAAGGGATAGTCTGGTGGTGGTGTAGTTGACCTAAACAGTGATGAAGATCCTACTGATGAAGATGGAGATATTAGAATGGGTGATTCAACAGGTTCTCAGCTTTAGGTGGTGAAATCTTCTCGGGAGGAAAGAAATGTCAGGAAATCAAACATTGGTGATAGTGATAACACTGGAGATGGAGGCAAAATAGTCGGTGGAGCAATAGGAGCTTGTGGTAATTCATTATCAGTAGCATCATATGCTTGCATGACCTTCATATATGGGTCATCATAAAAAGGTGAGAGGGCTAGTGAGGCTAAAAGATCCTTTAGTTAAATCATCTGAAAAGTTAGGAGAGGTGTTTCCCGGTAAGGCTGGGAAATAGTTCGGTGAAGACGGGATATACTCAGGAGAGTATGTAGAGGAAAAAGTATTCTCAACATCAGAATCAGATAGGATAATAATAGGTTGGGGGGAATGACATACTATAAGACAACCCGTAGAAAAACCATAAATTATTTTAATATAAGTAAAATAGTAGTGTATATCAGCCATGGAAATATCTTACACAACTTAATTCTGGAAACTGCAGTGTCACGGAGGCCTTACCTTGGATGAAAAAAAAGTAGTTATAGTTAGTGTTTACCCTTAGTTCTCATATAACCCTGAGTAGTGATACCAAACTGTAACACCCCCATTTTTTGACAATATAGCAGGAGAAGCATAATCTAGGGTATTACTTTCATGGAACCAACAACAATAATCATAGGAAAATGACTCATACAGAACGTTTAGAAAAATTTTGTTATCATTATTATTCATCAGAGTTTTAACAAAAAGAGGTCCCAAAAATCTAGAAACATAAAAGTTTGAATGATAACAATCGATCCATCATCAAGACTGTGCCACTTCGGCCATAAGTTGCTCAATTACCTTGAGATAACATGTAAAAAGGTCAACACAATGGTTGAGTTGAAATTCATAGTTATGATAAATAGTTGAATACAAGTCATAATATACATGGGTTACGTTGTTAATTCACCCCATAGATAGTAATAATTGCAAGGAGTACAATATCATGAGAAAACATTATTTATTGCCCTAAAGCTCAAGACATCAAGCGTTAACATGGAAATCACCGTAGTGACATTGGTTTGAGGAACAACTGTCCCTGTGAAAGGTAACTTGCCAAATTACCATAAGTCAAATATAGTGTTGTTTTGGTTTACTCATGATCCATGTATACCAATAGGAGTCCTCACCCCCCAATAGATCTACCATAAAATTTATGTTAACTCGCAAGTAATTAATGTTCATGATATGGAATAGTGGCATAGAATGTACATAAGGCAATAATATATCTGTATAACATACAGATTGGAAAAACCCTTGCATTCATGGTTTAAGCTATGTATCCCCTTGTGCGGTTTTATAAAGTATTCAAAAGATTTAAAAGCGAGGCTACGAACTCACCTTAACAGGGAAATCTGATAGATGGCAAAAAGTATATGAATGAAAAGTAAAGGCCTCGTCACTAACCTGAGAGAAAATAGTCAAGTCTTAAGTGAGATTGTTATGTTTTCAAACCTTTATAATTTTAACGTATATCTTACTTTGAATTATTAATTTATGAAAATTTTGTATAACTGTTCGGGTTTTTTTTTTTTCTTTTTTTTTTTTCTATATCATAAATTCACAGGTCATGCAGTAAACGTTTAAGGAGCTAGGACACTTTAAATCGTAAATCCACAAACTTATCAAAACGTATACTCAATGAAACCCCTCACATGAAATTCCCTAGTAACGTGATACGATAAGATTTTAAGTTTTTCAAAAGCTAGTCAGATGATAAGTTACGTAAATATGTAATTGTTTTAATAATGCGTCGATAGGATGATAATAACTACAAATGTGTCAGATATAATAAACCAAAATGAATAATATTTTATATATATTTTATAATAATTTACAACAATAATATAACATTTGATATTTTTAAGAATACAAAAATGGCGATATATATCCTTGATTTTTATACTTTTGTGAGTTTAATCCTTTATATATATAAAGTATATATATATATATATATATATATAATATATATATATATATATATATATATATAATATATATATATATATTAATCCTTTGACTTTAAAATTTGGCAAAACAGCCCTTTGTAGTTATAACTTTAGGAAAATAACATTTTTGACCCAAAACTATATAATTTCAGAAATTTACAATATATACCCTTGTGCATGAAAATATTTACAAAGATTTAGTCCAAAAATTCATAATCATGATATCTTTTCAATATCAGTGCAGTGAGAGGAACAATACACACACTGAGGATCATAGCTTATTACTATAAGCTAAAATAATTTAGAATAAATAAGTTTTACGAGCTTATAGCTTATCAAAAGAGATTTATGAAACTAGAAAGAATCAAATGGGCACGTTGGTTTAGGAAAACCCAAAACCACATTGGGTTTTGTGGTTCAAGGGCTTTAAACAAGAGTTTATATAGGATTCTAACAAAGCTTATAAAAGGTTCTAAAACAAGCCGAAGAGTTTATTGAACGATTATGAGCTTACTTGAACTTGAAATGAGTCAAAAATGGTGGAAATGGGTCGAATGACTTGAAATGGGTCGAACACTCTTTGGAGATGAATCAAGGACCTCTTTTCTCTTATTTCTTGGCTTCTACTTGCTGAGTTCTTCCTTTCTTCTCTTATATGGCTTGGTTAGATCATCATTTTGAAGTTGTTTTGAGTTTGAATGGTGAATGATGAATGATGTATGCGTGTATTTATAGTGTAGAAGAGAAGAAATGGCCAAGTTTTTGGAGTGGAGTAGTGGGCCAAGCAACTTGAGTGTGGACAAGATGTTGGAGTGGTGCCCAAGGGTCTTGAGTGGTGGCCAAGGGTCTTGCTTGGGGCTCAAGGGTCGAATTTTTAATGAAAGGGCATGGCTGTTTTGGACACCAATATTAGTCTCGGTAAAATGGTTGCCATTTACAAACCGTAACTCCGATGAAGCTCAAACCAGTGAGCATGGTTAGATATTTGAGTCCTCTACAACTTTTAGTTTTACATATTTAGGGGTTACTATACAAAAATCTAGAGATAATAGCCGTTTACTACAGGTGTGCAGAATCTGCGCACCTTTGCCATTTCGGCTATAACTAATTCATCCGACATTGAATCGGGTCGAGTCAACCGGAAAAATGATCACAAGACATAGGGCTATAACCTAGTATTTTTTCTTAATACCCTAAGCATACTGATTTTGCCCAGATCCTATGTTTTATCACAGATCAGATTTTGAATCTATAATTATAAACTAGTTTAAGTGGTATCGGGTTTGCTAGGGTTTTCGGGTTAGGGTTTTTGTTTAGGACGAGTGTGAAATTGTGTTTAGAGGAAAAAAATATGTTTAAATGTTGTGCTTAAAAGACTTGTACTCTAGGCTAGAAAGGTGGTACTAAATGCCTTGTAGAATTTGGAGGGAAATGAGCTCATTTGAATATCATGCACAATCGGCTTGTACTTTAAGCTTTAAGGTGTTGTACCATGATTTAGGAGGGAAAAAATATTTGAATTTATGCTTAGGAATACTTGCACATATGCATCATAAGCTTGTATATCTCGTTTGTATGTATACAATACAGTATTTAGAGGTTTTGGTAAAAACGTAACGGATAAAGTTCCATTAGTAATAATGTTATGAAATTATGTTTAAACAGATAACAAAAGATGATAGAGATATTATAAATAAGACTTGACATATTAAGGCGTTTACTTGATATAAACGTAGATAGAATTGGCATAGGTAGTTGCGTGAGCTCGTTTACTTTAGAAATGTAAACTATGTTACATAATGGAATAAAGCAAAAAATTTCCCGTGAAAAAGTAGTATTTAATATAATATAAGTGGAAATTACAGTGATGAAAATTGTGGGGTTATTGAACCATTATGCACTCAAGCTTTTCTCATCTTCAAGGTCCCGCGACTCAGAGGTATCTAATATTCTATTTGTTCAAAATCTTATTTGGAACTGTTAAACTCTTAAATCATCCAAAATGAAGCAAATATTAAAAGATTTAAAGAAATCAGAGTAATGTTTCAAGTTTATATAAGACAATACGAGTATTGTGGCAGAATAACTTAAAGTTTATAAAGCAAATGATATAATTTTATTTACCAGATATTAAGGGCTTAACATTTTGAAAATCATATAGCGAATAACTATTACAGAGCTTAGGAAGAAGCTTGAAATAGTTCAAAAAGCAAAAAGATGGCCTTTAAACTTAATGTTAAGAAATTTGAACACGCATATAAAAGTTTAAACAAAGCACACAGAGTGTCAGATCGTAGAAAATTGCAAAAAGTTTAGGATTATGAAATTATAATGCAGTCGACCTCCCTACACAGGAAGTTTTCATGCCTCCAACTATCTGACTTGTCCTTTACAGTTTAGATGAGTTTTTGTTAATGAGCATGTAGTTTTTTTATTTGAGAACTGTAAAGCTAATTCGATGAAGAAGAGCTAAGGTAGTTAGGAAGTATAATGATTGCCTAAGTAATAAAGAAAGGTGTCCAGATGATATGAAGAGGATGTTCAACCTAAAATTGAAAAGAAAACAGTTAAGCCTAGTATTGCTAAGATAGAGTTTGTCAAACCTAAGCAACTAGAGAAAACTGCTCGAAAAACTGTTAAACAAGTTGGGAAACATAGGCAAAACACTCACAATCCAAGAGGCAATCAAAGAAATTGGAACAATATGATGTCTCAAAGACTAGGAAGTAATTTTGAGATGTTTAATAAGGATTGTTATGTATGTTGAAGCTTTGATCATTTGCATTTTGATTGCAATTACCATCAAAAACAATTTTAAAATAGATAGATGGTAAAACTTGTTTGGAACAATGCTCAAAGGGTGAATCATCAAAACTTTGCTAAAAAGACTCACCCCTGTGCTAAAAGGAATATGGTTCCAAGAGCAGTACTAATGAAGTAAATATTTCAAAAATAGCAGTATCAGTTAATACTGCTAGACAAGTTAATACTGCTCACTCTAAAATAACAGTGAATGCTGCTAGACCAATATCATATCTTTCTAAAACATCACATTCAACTGTTAAGAGACCCATTCATAAGAACATAACATTTAAAAACAGTAATATTAATCAAAGGGTTAATACTGTTAGGGGTAACAATGTTAATACTGCTAAGCCAAAAGCAGTAGTTAATGCTGTTAAGGGTAATAATGTTAATGCTGTTAAGGCCTCAGCTTGTTGGGTTTGGAAACCAAAGCATAAAGTTTTAGACATGTTTCTAAACACAACAGTGCATCAATCACCCTAAAGAAGTTTGATTATGTTTATGCACAAGGCAGATCCAAGTCAGTAATGGCTTGGGTCCCCAAAAGAAGCTGATTTTCTTATCTAATGTGAAGGGCAATCCATAAATGGATTTACAAGATCAAGGAGTGATTAATAGTGGATGCTCATGGCACATGACAGGGAACATGTCCTATCTTACAGACTATGAAGAGATAGATGGAGGATATGTTACTTTTGGAGGGAATCCCAAAGGAGGGAAAATCACTGGAAAAGGTACCATTAAAACTGGTAAACTAGATTTTGAAAATGTGTATTTTGTGAGAGAGTTAAAGTTTAATCTCTTCAGTGTCTCACAAATGTGTGACAAAAAGAATAGTGTTCTTTTTAATGACACTGAATGTAATGTTTTATCTCCAAACTTTAAGTTAATTGATGAAAGTCAAGTTTTACTTAGAGTTCCTAGAAAGAACAATATGTATAGTGTTGATTTAAAGAACATAGCTCCTAAAAGAGGTTTAACTTGCCATTTTGTAAAAGCCACATCTGATGAATCTAAACTTTGGCATAGAAGGCTAGGTCACTTAAATTTTAAAACCATGAATAAATTGGTTAAGGGAAATCTTGTAAGAGGTATACCTTCCAAACACTTTGAAAATGATCAAACATGTGTTGCATGTCAAAAGGGAAAGCAGCACAGAGCCTCTTGTAAGTCCAAAACAGAGAACTCAATCAGTCTTCCTTTACATTTGTTGCATATGGACTTGTTTGGTCCAACATTTGTAAAAAGGCTTATGAAAAAAATATATTGCCTAGTTGTCACAGATGATTTTAGTAGGTTTACATGGGTTTATTTCTAGCTACTAAGAATGAGACTAGTGGCATTCTTAAGTCTTTTATAACTAGGATAGAAAATCTAGTAGACCACAATGTTAAGGTGATTAGGTGTGATAATGAGACTGAGTTCAAAAATAGAGAAATGAATCAGTTTTGTGAGATGAAGGGTTTTTTGAGACAATATAGTGTAGCTAGAACTCCTCAACAAAATAGAGTTGTTTAAAGGAGAAATAAGACACTAATTGAGGCTGCTAGGACTATGCTAGTTGATTCTAAGTTACCAACTACTTTTTGGGCAGAAGCAGT
>BQNB010133053.1:0-18527 GCA_026074375.1 Tanacetum coccineum
TCATTGTGTGTGCCGAAAAGATCGTTCGTATCCCCTGGGGAAATGAAACATTGATTGTTCACGATGACGAAAGCAACCAAGGACACAAGGCTCATCTGCACATGATCTCGTACTCTCAAACTGAGGGTTCGAGAAGAAGACATTCCAAAAACCGCTTTCAGAACCCGTTATGGCCATTATGAATTTCAAGTTATGCCGTTTGGTTTGACAAACGTACCTGCCGTATTCATGGACCCATATTTGGATAAATTCGTGATTGTCTTTATTGATGATATTCTGATATATTCAAAGAACAAGCAAGAGCACGAAGAGCACCTTAAGCGAATCTTAGAATTGTCTAAGAAAGAGGAGTTGTATGCCAAATTTTCCAAGTGTGAATTTTGGATTCCCAAAGTATAGTTCCTTGGTCATGTGATTAATAGTGAGGGCATTCACGTGGATCCCGCCAAGATCGAATCCATTAAAGATTGGGCATCTCCTAAGTCACCAACGGAGATTCGTCAATTTTTAGGTCTTGCTGTGTATTATCGAAGATTCATCGAAGGGTTTTCGAAGATCGCCAAACCGATGACCAAGCTCACCCAAAAGAAGGTCAAGTTTGTTTGGGGTGATAAACAAGAAGCAGCTTTTCAACTATTAAAGCAGAAGTTGTGCAGTGCACCAATCCTGGCCTTACCTGAAGGAAGCGAAGATTTTATCGCATACTGCGATGCTTCAAAGAAGGGTTTGGGCGCTGTGTTAATGCAAAGAGAAAAGGTGATTGCTTATGCATCACGCCAACTGAAGATTCATGAGAAGAACTATACGACTCATGATTTGGAACTTAGAGTAGTAGTGTTCGCTCTCAAGATTTGGAGGCACTGCCTGTATGGAACCAAGTGCACGGTGTTCATTGATCATAAGAGTCTGCAACACATTCTTAATCAGAAAGAGTTGAACATGAGGCAACGTCGTTGGTTGGAGTTGCTCAGTGATTACGATTGTGAGATTCGTTATCACCCGAGAAAGGCAAACGTTGTTGCTGATGCTCTAAGCAGAAAGGAGAGAGATCAACCATTAAGAGTTCAAGCCTTAGTCATGACTATTGGCTTGGATCTTCCCAAACAAATCTTGAATGCTCAAACTAAAGCATGAAAACCAGAGAACATCAAGAACAAAGATATTAGAGGCATGTTGCTTAAAAATGCTAAGGATCCGGAAAAAGTTAGAAAGGAAAAGTTGGAACCGCATGCGGATGGAACTCTATGCTTTAATGGCAGGAGTTGGTTACCATGTTATGGCGGCTTAAGGACTATGATTATGCATGAGTCCCACAAGTCAAAATACTCTATTCATCCGGGTTCTGACAAGATGTACCAAGATATGAAGAAGCTATATTGGTGGCCCAATATGAAAGCCGACATCGCCACCTATGTTAACAAGTGTTTGACCTGTGCTAAGGTCAAGGCCGAACATCAAAGACCATCAGGATTGTTGGTACAACCCAAGATACCTGAATAGAAGTAGGACAACATCACTATGGATTTTGTCACAAAGCTCCCTAAGTCGTCACAAGGTTACGAAACTATTTGGGTGATTGTTGACCGACTCACTAAGTCCGCAATCTTTGTACCAATGAGAGAGACTGATCCGATGGATAAACTTGCAAGAATGTACCTAAAGGAGGTAGTCACGAGGCATGGAATACCTCTCTTGATTATTTATGATCATGACCCTAGGTTCGCATCAAATTTCTAGAGGTCACTTTAGAATGCTTTAGGTACTAGTCTGGATATGAGCATTGCGTACCATCTACAAACCGACGGGTAAAGCGAGAGGACTATTCAAACTCTCGAGGATATGCTACGCGCTTGTGCGATCGAATTTGGAAAGGGTTGGGTTAACTATTTACCATTAGTTGAGTTCTCTTATAACAATAACTATCACGCTAGCATCAAGGCCGCACCATTTGAGAGAAGTCACTTGATGGTCTAAGTGTATTCACGCACTCTGTTTGTTGACCGAAGTTGGAGAAGCTCAAATCCACATCCAGAACTAATTCAAGAAGACACTGAGAACAAATCATCCAATCAACAAAGTCTGCAAGCCGCACCATGATCCCGACAAAAGAGTTACCCGATCGAGAAGCGTAAACCAATTGGAATCCAAGTCAGGGATAAAGTTATGCTAAATTTTGCCATTGGAAAGGGGTTCGTATTTGGGGGATTTGGCAAACTGGGAAATTAACCCCAGGTATTCGGTACCTTTCAAGTGTTAGAAAGGTTGGAGAGGTTGTCTTACAAGCACGAGCTTCCAGAAGAACTAAGCAGGGTTCACAACACATTTCATGTATCCAACTTGAAAAAGTGCTATGCCGACGAACCATTAGCCGTTCTGTTGGATGGACTTCATTTTGATGACAAGCTTCAGTTTGTTGAGGAACCCGTTAAGATCATGGACCATGAAGTTAAACGGTTGAAGTGAAGCCGCATCCCATTAGTCAAGGTTTGATGGAACTCTAAGAGAGGTCCTGAGTTCACATGGGAATGTGAAGACCAATTTCAAAAGAAAATACCCATAGGGTACCTCTCACACCAAGACCGCACCGTTGTCAAGTGCTGCATCGTAAGCCTTGAGGACAAGGCTCGTTTAATGGGGGAAGTCTATAACACCCTGTGTTTTCAAGTCATTGACGACGTCGATAAATCTACTATTTATTTTTAGTGTCGTACGCGTTTGCTTGTAATTTCATGTATTAAGTAAAATCGCGTAAGCTAAAAATTAGCGTTCAATGTAAACGGGCACCAAACCCATTAAAGCATTAACATCAATCAAGTATTAAATAATAATTGGAGAATGATTATGGTCTTTGATATCATTTTTTATTTATTATCGGCTAGTAAAGTGTTATTACGTTTCGCGATAATTTAAGTTTAGGCATACCCGGAACCACAAAAATATTCCTACGCTTCAACAAATGCCTATTATTATTTTCAATGGCCAAAGTTTACAAAACTTTACCCATATGCACATACATACACACGTCCCATATATAATATATAGGAAGCAAGCAAGACTTTATTCAATATTACAAAGTAATGCATTCTAAAAGAAAACTACACTTTTAAATGATACATTATACTTTCACTTCAAGTAATACTTTCGTTACATACAAAGAAATGACAAGTCAATAGCACACCTTATTATCAAGGGGAATAGATCCCTACTTTGACATTTACAAGACACATTTCCATTTAAGAGCTAGGTGATTACACTTGAGTTGGTAAGCATAGTAATATTGACCATCTATTCACCCCTAATTCATGCAAAGATTGGCCCGCCATCCCTGCCACACCACACCCATGAGCCTCGCCGCTAGACGCCGCCTAGCCACTACCCCTGCCACACTACCCAAAGGATGTAGAAAAAGAAACATCCTGCTAGCCTTAATGGGCTGCGCCGAGCCACAACTGACCACAATGCCACGTGCCGCCCCCCCCAGCCAAGCCCCCTTAAAGCTAAAGCCCCACCGGCCCTTCCTGCCCCCAAGATATGCCTACCGAATGCTCGCGGGACCTATCATCGCCTTACACCGGTGCCCCGACCCCCCTGATACCTTTTTCTATCTTTTAGACTTGATAATACTTACAATGCTATTCATAATAATATATAAGAGTGCTAGCAAGAGAAAGAATAAACATACAATACACTTCACTTACAAAAACCAACTCTTTTCTCTCCTTTTTCCTTCAATAAGCCACAACAAACAAACCCCCATTTAAGCCATCCATACTTTGATTTTCTAAGAGCATACACACATATATACCTC
This sequence comes from Tanacetum coccineum, assembly GCA_026074375.1. Lineage (NCBI taxonomy): Eukaryota > Viridiplantae > Streptophyta > Magnoliopsida > Asterales > Asteraceae > Tanacetum > Tanacetum coccineum. The sequence continues at coordinate 3,809 of BQNB010133053.1, forward strand.
ATTCCTAAGACATCCTAAGGTATTTACAAGCCTTGGTTAATCATTTACAAGTGTTGAAGCAAGAAATCAAGATTAGGGTTTCATATTGAATTAGGGTTTTCATAGCTTGCAAGCTTGGGTTTTAAATCTAAACAAGGGTTTAGATCATATTTCTCATCATTCATGACTAAGGTTACCTAAAACCTTTATCTTTTAATTTTCATGATTTTATATGTATATGATGTTCTATATAGAAAAAATTACCATTTAAGACTTTTGAACATGTAAAAGGGATTTTTACTTGTGATTATGCTTTTGTACATTTTTTTCATATATATTGAGGTTGATAATATCATTTAAAATGGATCTATAAGTGTTATAACCATCTGGTAAAGTAAAAAATGATTTATTGTACAAATATAGGTTTTAAATGTTTACTTAATATGTACAAGTAAAAGTAAAGCAAATACATGTTCACCTTGATTATTGACTTGTAGTAGAATTATATGAACCTAAATAAGGGTTATAAAGGATATTATATGTGTTAACATAACCTTGGTAAGCATAAAAAGTGTTTAATGAAAAATTATGGTTTTAATAGAATATACATGAAAAGTGAAGGATTAAAGGTAATCTTATATATTAAGTCAAGAACTAAGAGAGAGAGTGGTTTGGATGATCTTGGAAAGAAGTTAACATGGAATGATAATAGTAGTAATGTGAGAAAATATGGAAAATGGAACAACCACCCCTCTTCCAAGGCTAGGTAGGGGGCTATATCTACATGGATTGCCGAACCCATTGGCTATGATGGCTTTTCCATGGGCCTTGGCCGACTAGATTACTAATCTAATCATTACACTAACTATAGCAGCTAAGACTGTTTACAACTTGGAAGTGACCAGACACTTTTATGTGTTTCCAACAATCTCCCCTAAAGGGAGGTCACTGCATTTTACAAAACTTATAAGCCTAAGCATACAATAGCTTTGTACTTGAGTCCTTTTAGCTCGTCCTTTTTGACATTTCCTCCTGTGAATAATTTGTAGTAACATGGATTTCGGGATAGAGCATGTTCCATGAACTGAATTTGACATTGTGATCTTGAGCATCTTGAGATCATCAACCAAGCACAATCTCTTCGCCATCTTGAAACTTTGCCATCTTGTGAACTTGCGACTTCTGGACCGACATGCTCATACCTTTCTTGATTTGTTGATTTGGAAAGCTTTAATGTTGCATCTTTCTTGAAATTCTTTAACTTTAACACTTTGTCACTTCGAGAAAGACGTACGGTATCAGAGTAGCGGAAGTCTTGAAACATGTACTTGAGCTTTCATGATGTCTTTATGTTTTTTGTTGGTCGGTATGAGCATGTGGCTATGAGATCTTGTTAGTCAACTGAATCAGGTACCTCCACCTCCATCTTTAAGTATCTGCATTAAAATAGTTAGCAAAAAAGCGGGAAAACGAATATGGCTTGTCATTTCGCACCGTGTTTTGCTGGAGTAACCTTCGAGATTCCGTAGTATTCAAGCTATATATTTGAATTTATTTCTAACATATAAAGTATTAGATTATTCGAACTCACATGTTTCTTAATATTGAACGTCTCAAAGCAGACAAATACAGTCACACACGATAATAGTTGAACCAGTGATTTACTATCTCACCGATATTATATAGAAAATTTAAATTGAAAAATCAATACGTTAATCACATGCAAAATTGTTTTTTGTGATAACACCGAGAGCGTTAAACATTTTCAAAAAAGATTCCATTAACAACCGTGGATCCATTTCCTGGACCAAGTTTGATTCCCTTATAGAATCGCACCATCGTTTCTTTCTATTTTTCACTAATTTGATTCAAAAGAATCTTACAAGTTTACGTACACATGAGCTTGTTTGATGTTGGCTCAACAGATATCCACTTCAATAAGAATACTCTAATATACACTCGGGATGTCCTGGCAAATACACAAGGATCTTGCGTAGTACTCTAATGATATTACTTGATATTCACATTGTGGAGATAACAAGCTAAATTATGACAAGTGTCCTAATGATATTATGGATCATTCTCTTTTTGGCTCTAGACTCAATTGGCCAGCTTTAATTTAGTGATCGAAGGTGCTGGAGCTGAGTGCCACCTTTTCAATATCAACTAACCCGGTGAGAAAAGTACATAATATGAGTGTATACTCCGTGAGTTTTGAAACAAAAGTCTTTTCCGACCTCTTGAGGGCTGGCAGGGGTTAATGCATACGTTCACGGTCCAATACTCTTTAAAGCCAGACAACAAACCCTACGTTGTTTCAACAGCATATGTAGAGACACCTTTTTCTTTTCTGCCTAAGTGTATTGGAGGGCTTCTTCTTTTCAACCCCTTATCTAACATTTCTTTTTCATTCTTCAACCCCTTCAAAGCTTATCGAGACTTCATAACTAACACCTTGTTGGGTTGTTCCATGTTAGCTCCAGCTAGTCGTCCTATTCCCGATTCTCACTTTTTCGTCCTTTTTATCTTCCCACGACTTCTACACTAACTAGTGATAACCCTTGGCAGATCCCTCCGATTCTGGCTGGATCATGTATTTAATACATATACCTAACCACCTTATAACTTCCATAAAATTAAAGTATCTGGTCGGTACTTTTAGGTAGTTCCATACCAATTACAAACCAAAATCATATGAAAAAAATAACATTCAAAGTGTTATGATAAAAAGTATAAAAAGGTTTATTAATTTGAATGTTTTTAATCAAGCACTAAAAGCTCCCCCTAAAACATGTGCATCGATCGTAGTACATGCTAAGTGTGGAGTGCATCGAATCTCATTTTAATTATTACTTCAGGTCAATATACATCATCCATGGTTAATCACATTTTTCTCCCCCTTATCCAATATGTTAATCCTTGATTATTTGATATCAATGATTAACCGTGTCGGGGACAAAATTATGTATTTAGAAACATGGACATATTATTGCTCCCCCATCGAACTTTGAGGATTAAAAGAATGGTGCCGAGTACAATTATTTGAAAGATTTTGAATTCACAAGAAATTCTTGTAAAATTTTTGTACTCGAGCACAATCATATTTTTTCCACAATAAATTCTACACTAGAATTAACAAATTCATACAAGATAAAAATAATTTAGCGAGGATTGACCTTATAAGAGAGAACAAATATGATAAATCACTATGGTCCTTTGAAGTAGCCGTAAGTCACCCCTATGTCTTCCACCAACAAATCTCATCCTAAACTCCGCAAAATCTCCTTTCTTTAGTCTTTTGATAATATGCCAGAAATCATACTCTTTGCATTTACTTTGTCACGTTGCCTCCAAAAATTCTGAAGGCAGATACTCTAATCTGATTCCCTTGAGGCATCATTCAGAGCAGTCCCCGAACTTCCAGGCGAGAGTACCATCGCTGAACTTGTGTAGTTCAACGTCAATGCGCATCAATCTGTTCTTCTTGTCTTTGTTCTCATAGATGAATCCTCTGGGATCGAGTATGGTGTATAAGCGTCTCTTCTTCATCAAAATTGGATTTGTACTGTCAGCTTTGTGAGGTTTGAGTTTCTTTGATAGCTTTGAACACCCAATTGAAATCCTTCCACACGCCTGTTTATGACAACACTTCTTGGTGAACATCTTAAGGAAACATTAAATTGCAATAACTGTCATTCAACGTTGAGATTTGTCAACCTTTACCCTGTACGAGAAGAAGCAGCATGTCTTCAATATCTTGGATACGAAGTCTGTGGAAGTCACCTTCTTGACTTGTAAAGTATGTCGTTCATCCCTCCGTACAGTAATCCCATCAAGGATGCTTGTAGTTTTGCCATTCGACTATTTCTACCTTGTAACAGCATAAATCTTCCGAGTAATGACATCACTAGCTGATTCCTGTGCCGCAAATGCCATAGAACGTCATCGCTTGCCATCCAATGTGAATTCCCCAAAGAGCGAATTTGTCATAGTTACTATCATTTAGACCCACAGTAGAGTTGGGCACTAAGGTCTCTATCCATTTAATATCCCGTAATCTGCAGCCGTAGTCTTCGTAACCTGAAGTAGAGTGACTTCGGCTTGACTCGCAAGGTCGTTAAATGATGAAGTGAGAAAACGGATAACATGACACCTTAGAGAAAGTTGGAAACCAACGGTAGTGGCTTTCGCATATCATAGAGATATTGGCGCCTTACGGGGTTGATCCAGTCCAATTTTTTCCTGTTTGGCTTTGTAGAACTTCTTCACAAAATAATCAAGTTCATTCAAGCTCTTGCATTTCCTTTCATCACTTAAATGTTGGACCTGCTAACAATTCAGGTGTTAGTGTATTTAAACATTTAGGCCGGTTTCATCGACAAAAGCTGAGGAGTCAAATGTAGAGTCTATTAGCTCATCGTAATGACTCTGAAGGGTCAACCGTCTTCTTGCCAGAATTGCTTAGCCAAGGTTCGACAGATTCATGAACAGCATGTACACGACTCGTTTCCATGCAAGATCAGGGAGAAGGATTATCGTTAGGTTGTTGAAAACCAGTCATGAAGATGATGGAGCCACTTCTTCTGCCTTGTCATCATGGACACGCTGATTTCAAACTCCTGGTGTGCAGTGCTATCAAAGACATCTATAATTGCAAATTTCCTTTCTTAACCGGAAAAAGAGCAGATTGGCTAGCAGAATGCTTGTGATCTTAGAACCCTGTAGTAGTCTTTCCGCTAGTCGTGGTTGTCGTTTCTTCTTTGAGCACTAGTGGATTCAGGTTCTTTAACCTGACCTTCTTCTTTGGACCCCCGGTCTTTTCCAGCGAGGTTCTTGACCATACATCTGCTCCGTCTCAAGGTTTTATTTTATTGTGACCTATCGCCATAAGTTCTAGCACAGAATATTGTCGGCTTCATACTGCATCAACTAATCCTTTTGAGACTGCTTTAAATGTCTAGACCTTTTGATTAGAGTGTTAGCTTCCATCTTGTCAATTAAGATCCTTTTTCAGCTCTAATTCTGAAAGATTTGCACTACAGCATGAGTAACGTCTTGGCTTCCTTTGACGATCGTAACCAGAACCTCAGCTTGAGTGTTCGTGACGTTTACTAACTTCTCAATTTGGTGAATGATCTTCGAGACTTCTTTTTGACTTGTTCCTTGAATACTTTTCTTCATTCACTTCATCGATTGAATCAATGAATTTTGATTGTCAGTATGAGCCTCTTCTCGAATTCTATCATACTTTAGTTGGACTGCAACATCTACTTTTTCCCTCCTTCATTTAGTTGCCAGTTACTGATCACGATCCAGGAAGAATAGAGTGCTTCAATATTGATTTATTTGTTTTGAAATCCGAGAATTACTTCCTAAAGGCTTTTAGTCTGTTATCAAAACCAAACAACAAACAAAGTTAGGAAAGATTTTGAAGTAAGGAGCTTGGAGTAGTAGCCGGTGTCAGGATTGGTGGTTGTTGTAATTAGATGAAGAGAGGATTTGATGTTGGAGGACGATTGGATGGTGCAAAGAAGGATGGCTCTGCAATGGCTGTGACAAGAATATCTATTTGAGAGGTGGCTTCAGCATGTTGTCCCAAATAGCATCAACACCAGTATCTGATTTGGAATTAGCATGTTTGGAGACGAAGGCCGAGATGAAACAGAAAGCTCTGTTGTTTACCATCAGATTACCGGAAGTTAGGGTCACATGAGTGACTTCAATTTCCTCCTGGGTTGCTTGAACCTGGGGCAATATAACATCTGTCAGTACAACATCACTCTCCCTTCAGATTGGCTTTATAGTATCTTTGTCCGTTTCATTTCTTGTCCTCTTTAATCTTAGCATCTTCTACCGACTTTTCTCCTTCAGACATCCACCGCCTTCAACTCATGGTCACTATTTTATCCATCTGAGGTTGAAAAACAACGAAAGGTGTATGAACTATAGGATCGAAAGGTATCATCTTCATCAGTTTCCTCTTTATGTGTTTTCAATCATCATAGATGTGAGCTTTGGAATGGATGAAAAATCATCACCATCATCTTCTGATTCAGTCCTGTGGTCTTACATCATCATCATGCTTGAACGTTCATCACTGTCGTCAATTTTTATCATCATTATCATCATCTTGATCTTTCTCATCAACGTCATGTATATACATCTTCTTGATCAACTTCACTTGGATTTCCAGAATATCATATCTGATTCATAATCAGATGCATCGGGAACCCCTGGTAATAACCATGTTCCTCATCTGTACCAACCCGCAGGCATGAGAGATTGAGTCTCTTTACGGCTTTCTCTTTGTGAGTATCATAGATTTCTCAACCGTCTGTCTAAGCTGTCCTCAGAGAATAGTCTCTAACTCTTTAGCCTTCTGCTTTCCTTTTCCAGACTTCTTTTCTTTCTTTTCTTTGGGTATTGTGGGAGACTTTTGCTTAGTGGTTGTATCAGTATCAGCTTTCTTCTTACTTCCTTTTGTCTTTGGAGGAATCTTTCCTGAAGCAATAGCATAATACTCCTTTGTATGATTCAGAGTGCGATGACCTCGTTTTGGTTATTGCTACTAGGCAAGATAGTCCCGTACAACTAGTGTCTTCATACCTTAAATATGACATTGTTGTGTTGTAAACGATGGTCATCTCTGGCATATGCCAAATTTACCTTGGTTTTCTTCGAGGGAATTGAAGTCTTATCCATGACAAAGTTGACGACTAGTTTAGTGAAACGAGGATAGTATATCGCAATGCCCTTTTTCGTATTTTTGTTCTCAATTTGGTAAATGAAGTCCTCCCATAGAAGATATGCATAATCAACATTCTTGTTATTGTACATTCCCCGCAAGATTTGAGCTTGAGAAAGACGAAGACAGTCATAGGATGGTTTACCACTGAGACATTTTGTTATTGATAGCAGCAAATGATCTCCAGTTTAGGAATGCAGCTTATTGAAATTACATCAAATCTTCCTTATTTCTCCAGAGTGACCAAGACTGGCTAGAAATGCGAGAATCTCCTTCTCAAGAGTGTACTTCAAGCTCTTATTACGACTTAGGGCAAATTTGAAGAATGTCTCGGAATGATCAGAATGAGAATGTGCATTTTGTTATTCCACTTGAATCTGACAGATTTGGTGTATGACAAAGCATAGGCCAAAATTCTTGCATAGTAGATCTCTAGAACATAGCAAAACTTGAATGCCTGTAGAAAGGAGTGAGTTTTAACACATCGTAGACTACTTGAAGAGTTGCTTCCTTTGATGTGACATCCGAGCTTAATCGAAGATTACATTTACCAATCTTAAGTCGGTTGGCAGGAGCAACTAAAGCATCATCCAAAGCAATCTGATCTGCTATTGAGATTTCCATGAGTCTGTTTAAGAAAGAGTGAGTGCAGTTTATAATGTGACACAATTATTCATGCATGAGAACCTTTATGACTGTTAGCACTTTTAGGATCGATCATCTTAGATAGACTAATAACGTATGAGACAAAGGCACCTATTGTAACAACTAAGTGGATTGTAGATAGCCTTGGATTTGTCAAGCTTTTATTGTCTATTTTAAACTAAGAGACGGATATTTAATTTAACGCCGAAGTTGTAAAAATTTGATCTTAGAGTGTTGATAATCGAAACTAGTTAAGTGTTGAAAACATCTTCACTCTTTCGGACATCCTCGAAAAGAAACACCTTGATCGTTTATTGCACAAAATATCACTCGTTCGGTTTCCGGATATAGTAGACAACGTCATATCGGTTCATGTTATCAATCACTCGTTCGGTCTGCACTATCAATCACTCGTTCGGTCCTCACTATCAGTCACTCGTTCGGTCATTGTTATCAATCACTCGTTCGGTCCTCACTATCAGTCACTCGTTCGGTCCATGTTATCAATCACTCGTTCGGTCCTCACTATCAGTCACTCGTTCGGTCCATGTTATCAATCACTCGTTCGGAGAATCTATGTTATCAAATCTCACATTTCGGTTCCTACTTTCAGTCACTCATTGGTCCAGGTTAAATAACACTCGTTTGATCCTCATTTACCTCGATCCGGATTCCACACTTAAGAGACGACTTATTTAGTTCCTTGCTTGATGACTCCTCTTCGGTTCACACTACAATTCATTCGTTCGGTCTCTTAAGGTTTGACTATCAATTCCATTATTTAACCATTTACAATAACATAAGACTAGCTTCGAGTGAATGATCAACAATTATTTGTTAGAGCCAACCTATATCATGTTTTGAGTTTGGTTGATGAGGTTTTAGCATCTAACGAGCAACAATACACTACATAGACAATCGAAACAAAAAGGAACTAACACTAGATGAGATGAACATGACATAACATAATATTGCTATCCCACACATAACTCCTAACATTCATACAACATATAGCACAACCCTAATTTTCGAGCACAAAATCAATCAAGTACACATTGAAATTAAATCTAATGACAAAACTGTATTAATATATTGTTCTACACTCCAATCTGAGCAAAACGCCTCATTCAATTTGAGTTTTTATCTTGCTTCGATTTTGATGAACCCTAATTTTGAAGTTAGGGTTGATCGAGATCAAACCACCATGAAAACACAATTAGAATAGGATATGACCTTTTTGAAGTGTAAGGATACATTCATGAAGAGTACCTTAATCTTGTTATGATCTTGAGAAGAAGGATTAAAAGGGGCGCTTTGAAGTGGGTACGTGTAATGTGGTGTTTGAGTGTGTGAGAGTGTGTGAACAGTGATGGGGACGGGTGGGATGAAAAAGTTTTAAAACGCAAAATATTATTAACACATTAGGCCCCTCCTGATTACACACTAATAATGTTTGCCAAGTAAGTTTTATAATAAGGTGAAATCAAGTTAAACAATGAGCACTTTTGTCCCTAAAGTTTTATACTCGCACACCTAAAACTTAAATTATCAACAAAACTACAACCTAAAGGAAAAACAGTAACACATCAGGCACAAGCAATCTAAACTTAATAAACTTTCTATTGTTTAAAAAAACCTTTTCCCTTTATATAACTCAATTAATTCAAGACGGAGAGATTGGACATTCTCTCCGTCCCCCTCAAACAAAGACCCGTTTTCGTATTTAAAAAGTTGTTAGTCGTTGTTTATGAGAAGTCAAATTATATCTTTGAAAATTATTTTCAGATGATGGAATGATTTATATAATTTGACAAAACAACAAACAATAATACCAAATAAATAAGATTTCTCTTATTATACACATAAATGCACAGAAAGCGAACATTGTATTGGAAATATACAAGCACGGGATTGATGCCAAGTAATCACAAGCCTTTGGCTTGTCCATAAAGTAGAACCATAGCCCGAACATAAATTCCCGTTGATAGGACAACTTCCTTTTTGGCGACATGTTTCATTAGGGTGAAAGCGGGTTACTATCTGAAATTATAGCAACCATTTGGAATGTTTTTGTAAAACATTTTGAAAACTTTCTGCTCTGAGGACTCGATTTACAGCTCGAATAATGTTGAATGACATTTCTAAGACCGTAAAGTTATATCGATATTCAGAAATATGCCTTTTTGAAAACTCTTTTTGAATTTTCTCATTTTTTAAATTTGTATTTTTGTTTTTGAAAATTTAGATAACAAATATTTTTGGTTTTTCTGATTAAATGTAATACATATGATACAAAGTATATCGAATAGGTACCACCACTGACTACGTCACTTCATCTACCAACTTTTTTAAAGAGTCTCCTCGTAAAACTTCGCATAACCCAACTTGTTGATTAGAAAATTCAATTCTTTCTCGGCCAAGAGCTTTAAGTGAAGATGTCCGCCAATGATACTACTCCGTATTGACAAAGTAAAGTCGATCACACCATTTCCAACAGCTCCTTGATGAATGAAATCTGATGTCAATATTGCTAGAACTCTGAATGTTGAACGCTGTTGCAGCATATGGCAATAGCGCTTGTTAGTATCACAGTACATTGGAATCTATTAATTGAATCCAAAGCCATTAGTCGGTAAGTTGTGATCTCATACCAAAGGACTTTAGCACAACATCGACAAGCAATATATTCAGCTACCTGTACTATATGTATCGCAGCGCTTTTCTTCATCTGCCTTTTAGAACGTCCATCCACGCTCACAAGTCTATCACCAAATAATCCAATAGTTGTATACAAACCAATGTGCTACGTCGTGTATCTTGAAACCAACCTGATTCGCCTTTGCAATGCTGTTCGTGCATACATGGAAGAATCCTCTGATACCAAAGTCCCTCGCTGTACGGTTCCTTTAGATACCGAAAGATCCTTTTTATCGCATAAGTGCTTTTCGTAGTCCGAAGCCTGATACGGGCACACATGCATTAGAGCAAATTGTAGTCAGTTCTACTTGCTTAATGATAGAAGGAGGGTGCCATTATACCACGATAGTGTGACGATCTACAACTTTCCCTTCTGTATCCTCATCCATTTTGGATTTCTCCACCATGGGAAGAATACCATTGGTCACAAGAATTCAAAGCCTATATTTCTTTAGTGATTCAAGGGCAATTTAGATGGTTTATGAAGATGCCTCTAGACTTTGAGAAATCTGAGTCTAGAGAAAAATGAGATTTTACCCAACATCGACATCTTAATTTTGAACACATTTATTAGCAAATAGATCACACAGTCAGGATATGTATCAGCAAAGATAATATTATCTGACATAGATTTGTATCATTAGTAGTTCCTTGCCTCCTCTACGATGACAGAGTAGATCCACTGACCTTTTGAGAATCATTGATATCAGGAATGAATGACAACAATATCATAACCACGCGCGTGGAGATTGTTCAACCCATATAGACTTGCTTTAACTTGTATACTGTAGTTAAGTTTATCTGGATCCACAAATTCGTCAGTGGCTAACATAAACCTCTTCTCGCAGATTACCGATACAGAAACCCATCTTATTCAAATCCATTTGAAAGACGTCCATGTTTCATATGAGCAAGCAATGCTAGAAGAATTCGTATAGCCTCTAATCGCATGCAACCGAAGTCAAATGACCTTCCTTCAAAATTGATTCCTTTCGTCTAGAGCGACCATAACCGAGCCTTGTTTTTTTCAGAATACCTCCTAACTCAATCAAGTTAAACCTTATAGATACCACTAAGGGTGATGACAAATGCTTTATCAGAGGGGAACAAAGTTCCCAAACTTCAAGACTGTTTCAAATTCAGGAGTGTCCTCTTGCATTGCTTCAATCTAACATGCTTGAGTTAATGCGGCTTCGTAGTTCTTAGTTTCGACACTGATGTGAGAAAGGCATCATATAGCATATAAGCGTTGTTCATGGATTTGTAAGTCATGTGGAAAACTGGTAATGCCAAATCACCGATTAATATTCTCAAGTGGGTGATCTTAGTCCATTGCCATAGGTGTTCAGAACTTGGTGATCGAAGGCACAATTGTATTAATAACATCTTATAATAGGATAGATCAAAGGAACTTATGGAATTGGAATACCTAAAGTATGGATTCAATTACCCAATGTGCAACTCAATAGCATGAATTATCTTTCTTCAACATCATGAGAAATAAGAGAGTTTGGAGTTTCTTTATATGTATGTAGAGTAACTTGGTGATGGTGCATCTTGATCAACTGAAGTTAGGACGGTGATCCCCGTTGATACACGCATGTTCCTGTGCAATCTACTTCGGAATAGGAGCAATGACTCTGGTACATGTAAATCAACCTTAGGGTTTGGGTGATTAGTGACTCGTCAAACATTGTTTGAAACTACAAATCCCAGTCAGATCTCGAAGTGGTACAATTGTGGTTGAAGAAGAGGGTCGGCACGAGTCTTTGAACTGATTGTTACAGGATTCAATTCGATGAAGTTCGGGTCCCCTGAACTGTTGTTTTAAAGCCATCATGGTCAGCTCATCAAGACAACATGAATGGTTTCAATATTCATCTGTACCGTCTGATTTAAATTCGGAATGCTTTCTTTGTGGTGCGTAGTCCAATAAAAATCACCAGTCGAGCCTTAACGTAGTAACTAGCCCAAATTCTCGCTACATTCGTTGGTGAGCAAAGTATCATTCGTTGGGTAGCAGAGTGCACCAAACACATGTAGATACGATAGATCGGGAGGTTTGTCGTGTAAAAGCTCGTATGGTGTTTTACCGTGACGACGACGTATCATGGAACGATTTTGGGTATAACAGGCTGTGGCAACCGCTTCGGCCCATAGAAATAAAGGAGCTTTTGCATAAATTAACATAGTGCGGGCTGCTTCAATTAGCGTACGATTTCGTCTTTCAACAACACCGTTTTGCTGTGGAGAGCGTGCAACTGATGTTTCATGAGAGATGCCAACCTTCTCATAATATTCACGCAATGTCTGATTAACAAACTCAGTTCCATTATCTGTTCTGATGCGACGGACGGTTTCCTTAAGCCGTACTTGGATCATCTTCAAAAAGTTGATAATAAAAGCTGGAGCTTCATCTTTTGATCGCAAACATTTTACCCATGTAAATCGAGAGTAGTCGTCGACAATAACGAGGATGTACTTCTTTCCATTGACACTCGCGACACGCATTGGCCCACACAGATCCATATGCAACAGATAGAGTTTTTCTTGATTGGTGTCCTCAGATTTGGGTTTGTGGGGTTTCTTTGAACTTTTGCCTAATGCACATGCAGAACATAAGTGATCCTTTTCAAACTTGAGCTTAGGGAGACCTCGGACAAGTCCATGTCTTGCAAGATGATTAATAGCACCAAAGTTCAAGTGAGATAGACGACGATGCCATAACCAAGACTTGGTTTTAGACGCCTTTGACAATAGACAAATGGGAGAGGATGCCATCATATTCCCAAGTGAGAGTGTATAAAGATTATCCCCTCGAGATCCCATCAATAAATCAACACCTTCTAGATTGCGAATGAAGCATGTGTGTTGACGAAAAGCCACTTCGAGATTGGAATCACAGAATTGTCCCACAGAAAATAGATTATGCCCAAGTCCTTCAACGTAATAAACCCTTGAAATAGTAACATTCCCAATCTGATAGTCTCCATAACCCATTATCTTTGCAACTTGATCATTTCCGAATTTAACTGTACCAAGAATTTACTGATGAAATTGGTGAGCTGAGAGCGATCTCCAGTCATGTTCTTCGAGCAACCGGAGTCCAAATACAAGAGGACGATTTGGACAACCTGCATTCATTAAGAGAAGTAGATGGAACATTGGTTTTTATGGATCCCCAGGATTTACTAGGTTCCTGTTTGTTAGCAGATATTGTTTTTATAACCTCAGTTTTGCTAACGGACTTAGTATTCTTATTCTTCTTAGGTTTCCTTGAATATACCAAATTAACCACAGGTTTAGGTGATTCAGATTCTAGAACTATTGGTTTCCTTGAAGGCACTTCATTAGTAGTGGTAATCCTAGTTAAAGGGCACACATTTTCTACTATAGTGAAGGTCCGACCGGTAGGTCTCCAAATATATCCCATCTTAGTGATCACTTTTCCTGTTGGTTTCCAAATCTCTTCCTTAGATTTTTTCTTCTTAGGTTTATCACAGAATTTCACATCATTTATAAAATTAGAAACACACAAATTATCAGAAGACATGCAATCATCATCGTTAATACAGACAAAATCAAAATTATCATGTTTCTTGGAATTCTGCACAGACGCAGATCCATTAACTTTAACAGTACCATTCCTTTTATTCAAACTAGATTTAACGTTCCTAGGGTGAGCTTCTACTTTATTTTTCGAATTACTACTTGGTGTTTGCTGAATCTTATCATTCCTGGTATTGCCTGAAGGTTGTGATCCGCTAGCACTAGTAGAAAGTCTTACTCCTGTAGAATGCAACACACGCTTGTTAGAAACTATGTTTGAAAAGTTCTAACGTAACAAAAATTTAGAAAAAGGATTCGTTAGCTAGATATATCGAAAACGGGTCGTTTTAGGGTTTTAGCAAAAACGCATGGGTTTTATGATTCAAGGCTCAAACAAGGGTTCATATGGGATCTAATAGACCTTATGATAGTTCTAAAACAATAACATGCTTGATCTAACGTGTAGAAAACTTACAAATTTGAAAACGGGTTGAAATGGGTTGTTTCGGTTTCGTACGCCTAGAAATGGGTTCAAAGCTTCGTTCTTCTTGGTTCTTGGCTTCTAGGGGCTTGATATCTTCCTTATGCTACTGCTAGTGCAAGTATTGATCAAGGTTTTAAGGTGGAAACAAGTATGGTGAATGATTTTTGAAGTGGTGTTGGGTTCGGCTATATATAGCCTTCGAAAAGACTTGGTGCCCAAGTTTTGGTGTTTGATTAGTGTCCTAGCTAGTTGAGGTGACTAAGGGAGGCTATATGGTGATTCTTATAAGCTAGGAAGATAGCTATGAATGGTGGAGGGTGGTGGGAGGTCACGGCTAACCAAGGAGGTGACGAACCACCTTGGTGCCCAAGTTAGTGATGTGGTGATGATGGTGGTGTAAGGGAGGTGCTAGGGTGGTTGCTTAGTGAGGTCATGGTGATGCAAGGGAGGTGCTTGAGGTGCTTGTTTAAGGTTTAGGGGCATTTAGTTTGTAGTTTTAGGTTTTAAGGCATTTCGTGTAGATTAGGTTAGGATTAGGGTTTAGATTAGTGTTTAGGGTTAGGATTAGGGTTTAGATTAGTGTTTAGGGTTAGGATTAGGGTTTAGAAATATAACACCCC